>JAVFBZ010140687.1:0-21451 GCA_032466195.1 Katharina tunicata
TCTTGTTGTATATACAGATAGGATAATGGTGGAATTCTGTGTGTTTAAATGTCAGGCAAATCTGGTTGTATATACAGTCAGGAAAGTGGTGAATGCCGTGTGTTTAAATGTCAGGTAAATTTGGTTGTATATTTTGACCGGTGAGTGGTGAAAACAGTGTTTTTAAATGTCAGACCAATTAGCCAAGCAGTCCCTTGCGTTGCCTGAAGTTACATGTGATATAGGTTTGCCGGTAGTCTAGTCATTTTCTGTGGTCAAACATCATTTTGTTTCTTTAAAGCAGGATAGATGGGATCTGCTGCAACTGATCGGGCTTTTTATTGTTTCCGACCCCCGGTTGCTAGCACAAAGTTTTCATCCACTAAGCTTTCTGGTCACTTTCCGGTAAATTCCTAAACTACACATGTACACAGAATAAAAAACACCCTGTCGGTTACTGTGACATGTGCCTTTATTTAAGGCACACTTTAATATTTCCTGTTAATATGCTTCCGTTATAGCGTTGCCATTTTCGATTCTTTCAAACGCTTATTGTGTGTTGGCATAGCTAGCCCTAATATAGACAACATCTTAAATCCGACTAAAAATTGCGGAAAAGTTTTTAAAGCAATTGCTGTTTATATTATAAACACACGTATAATCACATGAACAACTAAATCAATTTGTTTAATATTAACTGATCGGATGGTTTGAAATTTAAGAAAGTAATGGTATGTATAGTTCTTATGACATAGATCTGCAAGCGCCATCAATTTTCATCCTATTAGAGTTGCAATGTCGTGTGTCTACATCCCATGTAATCTGGCGATATGAGGTGGTAAGTTTGAATAATCAAACTGTTTCTAATAATCTCCTCACATATACGCGTGCAGTCATCTCTTCATCATCAGTGATGTGTATCTACTTATTGCTACCTAGTTTATTTTATTCAAGAATACATGAAGCTTTATATAAATCAATCTACGTTTAAAAACCACGCCAATCAACCATTTAAACAATTTTAGCCACAAACTGTTGGTACAAATGGAGAAAGAAAGAGTATATTGTTAATGTATTGCATTTATTATATCAAACATCACATATGAGAACAGTAAACACAATGAGAGTCCTAACGGTTATAGCCCAATGAGATAGGTTATAACATGATACTTGGTGACATAAAACCGAAATAAGCTCATGAGACATTCAGTGAGAGGTTTCTGTCTGTGTCAGGCAGTCTCTAAATAATTCATTCTTCTGTATGACAATATCACTGTGGTAAGATCTGTTTTACGGGGTATACGCTGCGAGGAACCACACACAGTTCTCCAGTAAAATGATTATAACAGATTCCAAGGCTACAGCATTATACTATACAATATATGAACATGCTAAGAGTTACAGATAGATAATCTCTGAAGACCAGTCAGATCCCTAAAAACCAGTCAGATCCCTGAAGACCAGTCAGATCCCTGAAGACCAGTCAGATCCAGATGTGTGTTTATATCATAGGTGCATTCACTTTAAAAGATTCAAAATTAAATGCCCAGATGCAAAAAGTAAAATATTTCGAAATCTAAAACGATCCCAAACTGCAGAGGTTTTATTCCATTGCTTTTATATATAGATTGTTTTTGCATGGGTTTTTGACTCTCTTTAGATATTTGATCAATAGATGGATTTCGAAAAATGTATAGTAAGGGTGCTGAACGTAAAGTATTTAAAATAATTTTGGAAATACGTTAACAGTTTTTCTGAACAAAAAACTAAATACATCTGTTTTTGTTGTTGAAATTATGTAACAACATGACAATTATTTAAATACAGCTGAACTCAACGAGCTAGAAAGACAATTGACGACTTCGATTAGAATCTTTTGAAATAAAACACATTTGATATGTTTTTTGACCATGCCCCACTCCACCAGGCACGGAGACTATGAGACCACAACAAAAATAAACACAGGCAAGGCTCAATATGATATGGTTTCTTCCTATGAAAGTTCAGTCAGAGTGTTCAAAAATGATAACACAAGAACGTGGTCTTGTTGGGAAGCTCGGTGATATCGGAATCCGTCATTCCTTGTTCAGGTGGTTGTTTACCTCGTTCAGACGTCCCTCAGGCCAACATAAGAACCTCTCATCATTTCTTGCGATGATCATAAAACTCTCCTTGAAGAACGAGCAGATCTTCCGGTTGTGATAACTATCACTGTATGAAAGGTAAGAAAAATTATCAGCTAAATGAAAGGTGGATTAAAAACCGTGTACTTAAAAATGAAAATATTCACTTCCTGCTGCTTTTTTTCCCTGAATGTCAAAATACAAAAAATATCTTTAGTTTAAATCAGAACGGAAAAAAAGAAACATTGTTTATGAACTTGGTATGAGGTGTTGTTGTTTTTATTTTCAAATCACATTGGAGGAGTTTGAAGATTTGTTTCTAAGATGAAGTGGTCGGCTTCTGTTATAGATGTCTAACTACAAAACACACCTCCATAATTTGTTATCTAAAAATGGCGGGAGGGTTTCGGCAGGTACTCTGCGATCTAATAACAAAAGGATATAATTGTCGGCAAACACCCAAAACTCCTGTCCGTTATTTCACCGCATTTTATCTTGCAGGTGCTAACTTTAAGGTGGATCAGAGATAAAACATATTCAATAGAAGATAAAAAAAAGTTTATAGCCGAATTTTATCTGCATTGCTCGTACACGATTTGTAGGCTACCCATTGGAATTTGTTTTATTAAAGTAGCATAAGCACTCAAAATTAGGGTTCTACAACAAATTCTAATTGCCTTGATTTAAACCAACTTTGAACCAACTATAAAGTAAAACAATTACTTTGAAATGAAAATTATTAAGTTGGTTCAAGGCTAGTAATAGCCAGGAGAAATCATGCATTAATTCGAATTCAGCATATAAAGGCCGGCCATTTTTCCTCGTATGCCTCAAGTAAAGCTTTTCATCTCGCGGGGTTCATGACCTTATATGGAATGAGTTAAGATTTGTAACAGTTTAGCGGGGCTACTTAGTGTAGCGTCTGTACATCCTAGGGTGGCTCAGTTATGACAGCTGATTGACACCTGACAGAAAATTCAGTTTTTAGTTTGTTAGTTATTATAAAACTTTCCTTCAACCTACAAGTTTGATGTTGGAATTATTGGAAAGCCTCTAACTTCTTGAGAAAAAAAAATCATTTTTTCATGAGATTCTGGGATAGTGCAAAATTCAGAACTTTTGAGTGAGTATGTTACTTTAACATACCTGTTTTAATTTATGAACACTCTTAAAAAAATGTTACAATAGAGCTAATTTTGCGTGCAGATTTGTTAAAATTAAAACCCTAATTTTGTGTGTGTTTATATGCGACTCTGTATATAGACGACCGCATAATTTACAGGAATTTACAGAATAACTATACATATAATGGTGTCATATAGGCCCCCACGCTGCCTAAGCTTTTAATCAAATGTACCACATAGAGATAAACAAAGAAGAAATATGGTCGAGTAGAATCATCAAGGGTGTATTTCGCGCAATTATTTTTTAAACTTGATCCATGGCCTTGGATACCACGTAAACAAAATGCAAGCCAAACAAGCAACTGTAAAACGCAATTTGATTGGCCCATGGCATCCAGTCTAGAAAGAGTCCTCTTGTGGCAATCGCGGGTAAATCGGCCTTGTTTTAGCAGCGGTTGTACTGGACTGTAGTAAATTTTATGTACCAATAGCCGCTACGTAGGAGCTTACGCACATGTATACGCTGTTAAATTATCGATCACTGAATTCTCTAGCGGCAATCAACTGCTGAGTTGTGTGGTTGTCACTTTTTCCGTTTTTTCTGATTTATTGTGGAATTCTTTAAAATTCTCCTTCGAACTAGGACGAAGTGTAACATCTCACCTAAATATTTATATATTTTTATTGGTTTTACTGTACTTGAAATATGATATTTTCCCTCTCAAACGGAGACTTTACAGCGGGGTTGGTTGTCATAGGCTTTAGGGTAGATTGTTTCAAAGGTTAATTGAGTTGTTTTTTATTATTTAAATAAATGAAATCGTAACCAGAACAAAATTTTACGTTAAAAAGGGTTTTTTGTCCACAGGCCTCGTTATAATCATTACTCATTTAACGTGTTTAACCATAAGCAAGACATAGATATCTTTAGTAAATTATCACTTTTTAAAACATCCTGTAAAAGAATACTTTTTTTCTTAATATGAAACATACTTTAGATTTTCCTTTGTATATATTGTTATAATTTGCTTGCACCATCCGTTATTAGTCATGTTGTTAACATTGCTGTAAGTGGGCCTCCTAGACCTGTTGTGATGAATGAATGAATAAATAAATAATAAATAAATAAATAAACATGATTTAATTAGCTGTTAAAGTAAATCAGAACACATTTATGTTAAGTTAAACTTTGCTCAAACATTGGAATAGCCACATAATGTTCACAGATCTATCTCAAACGACTATCAGCCCCAACTATGATGTGACAACCATAACACGCACATATTGCAAAAATATCAAATAGCACTGTAGCAACGCAATTTGTAAAAATTGTTACAAATTGAGTTATTACAAAAATAGTTGACGTACGGCAATGCAATTTGTAATAACTTTTGTTTTTCCCCATTATTCATTGATGTCTTTCGAATCTATGTATTTTATCATGGAAACGTTAATCTTAAATAAAAACATGATAGATTATGCTAAAAAATAAATACTTGAGTTTATTTCTCTTTTTTTCTCTGTTAATGAATTCAGATGTATAAAAACGGAGTTTGCGATAATTGTTTTAAATAGCGTTGACGTACTGCAATGTAATTTGTAATAACATTTCTTTTTCCACATTATTCATTGATTTCTTACGAAATATATGTATTTTATACTGGAAACGTTAAACTTAATAAAGAAAAGCACAATAAAAATGGTCAAAACTAATACTTGTGTCTATCTCTCACAGTTTACGAATTCAGGCGTATAAAACAAATTGCGTTATAACAACTAGCGATGACGTCCTGTAATGCTATTTGTAAATAAAAACGCAGTGTTTAATAACTTCTTTTTTTTCCTCCATATTATTCATTGATTTCTTTGCAAACATATGTATTTATAAAAGAAGCATTCAACCTAAAAAAACAACACAATACAAAAAAAACTCAATATTTGTGTCTATTTCTCTCCTTTAATAAATTCAGACGTAAAAACACGGATTTTGCGAAAACTGTTACAATTAAACGCAGTTAGTAAAAATGGTTTGTATTTCCGAATTATTCCTTGATTCTTTTCTAAATATGTAATTTATAAACGAAGCGTTAAACTTTAACTAAACAAACCCCCACAATACAATATGATGAAAACTAGTGTCTATTTGTCCATTTCTGTTAATGAATTCACACGTATACAAACGCAATTTGTAGTAAAACGCATTTTGTAATATGTGTATGTTTTTTCCATATTATTCATTGAATTTTCTCCAAGCATATGTATTTTATAATAGCAATATTTACAATTGACACAAACACAAAACCATTATTTCCCTCTATGAAATACTTCAGGCGAATAAAGAAAGAATCTACGATAGTTGTTACAGATGGCGTTATTATTAATTGCGTTGATTAAAAACGCATCTTGCAATAATTGTTTGTTTTTCACTGTTGGGGGGTAATTTCTTTTCAACTATATGAATTTTACAAAAGAAATCTGTGTCTTTTCAAGAGAAAAAATGCGCAAACTAGGTGAAATGCGTAAACCTGATGATTATTGGACTGGTTCTCCCTATAAACAATATTGGATGAAAATAAACAATTTAAAAAAATAATAAACTCTATTTAATAACAGAAACATTCGACTTAACATAAAACCTCAAAAAAATATTTGTCTCATTTCCATCTATGAAATAGGCATTATAAAAAAAGACAAATTTACCCAAACCAATACATTTGATTAGTTCGTGATTATGGTTACAAATTGCGCTATTACAAATAACACTGACGTCCTGCAACGCGATTTGAAATAAAAACCAAAATTTGTTATAACGGTTTCTTTTATCAATATAATTGTTTAATGATTTCTTTATAATATCTCTATTTTATAGAAGAAACATTCGATTTAACATAAAACCCCAAAAATATATTTGTCTCATTTCCATCTAAGAAATAGGCATTATAAAAAAAGACAAATTTATCCAAACCAATACATTTGACAATCATTATTTCTCTCTTCAATGATAGCTTTACAACCCCCACGAAAGCTTTACAATTGAGATGCAAGTGCGATTGACAAGCAGACAAGCAAACTTTGAGAACAAGTAGGGAAAGAAGTCTATGACATACAACAATGCAAATGCATAATCTAACAAAAAAAGTCTGAGCTGCACATGGCAAACCATTCCAGAGAAACAGCCCAATATCGGGCACTGTGTGGAGCATGACAGGCAAACGGACAAACAGATAAACTTTGAGCAAAAGAAAGCCGGGGAAGCTATGACAGTGCAGAATGCCAATGTGTAGGCTATTAAATGAAATCAGTTTGAGCTGTACATGCTATCCATTCAAAATATACAGCACAGAATAGGGTAGGGGTTAGAGCCAGACAGACAGACGGACGGATAAACTTTGAGCAAAAGTAGGGGAAGACAATAACAGTGCATAATGACAATATATAGGCTATCACATAAATCAAGTTTCAGCTGTATATGCTTAACCTTTCCCAGGGATAAAGCTCGCAATAGAACAGAGAGTTCATGTGTGGTTACGCTATTTGCAAGAAATTTGCTTTATTACAAATAGTGTTAGCATACTGTAGTAATTGAGATTTGTAATAACGTATTTTCTCCTTACGATTTATTTCAAAATACATAGATTATGTGACAGAAATGGTGATATTTCAACCAAAGTGAATGCGAAAATACCTGGTGCTTAATGTTTCGATTTACAGAAACAACACTTTTTACGAACACCAACACCAGTTTTTATGATTATTTGAGTAGTTCATTCTACATGTGATTTCAAATGAAAGAAAAGCGCAATCTTAGATAATAGTTACAAATTCCGTTATGAAAAATTGCGTTGATGTGTGGTGACACAATTTGCAATAAAACCGTAGTAACATTTTTCTCACATACATTTCTTTCTCTACATTTATATAATAATAAAAACATTTACAATTAAAGCCAGAACTGCGGACCAGGAACTTGAATTAGATTGGCTAATTTTCACCATCAACAGAACACGAGCGTGAGGCTGGGGAAGCGTCAATTTGCACCGTGAAGACTGTGAAAAAATGTGTTCCATATGAAGTGTTATATTAATCGATCACTTGATGATCTAGGTAGAGCACGATTTATATCTTCAGTTATCACCCGACTTACGAGCATTGGCCAATAACATTACTCGATTACCTTGGTTATTTTCAAACATATAAAGCAAATAGTTAGCTGATGAACACATGGCCAGTAAAATGGCGGCCAACCATGTGTTCGAAGAGTTAAAGAGAGACAGAAATTATGAAAGGCATTAATCGAACGTTCGATGTTATATTTTTGATTTGCCGACTTGAGTTAGAAGAAACAAAACTTGAACTTTCATATTTTTATTTTGTACACAAAGCAACAAAACAACGAATATGAACTAGCAAGTGTTACACGGACCGACCGGATATCATTGGCGCCCCGAAGTCTGTGCAAGCGAATTTCTTAGTTTCATATGACGTGTTATATCAATTGATTACCCGGATGATGCATGTAGAGCGCCATCTATAACGAATCCCAAACTCTTCCGCTATATAACAGAAGAAACTCAGTCAAATACAGTGTTGTGGTCTAACTGCTAAGACCTTATCCACAAACATTTCACGTTGCAGCCACCAAGACGCGTTCGGGCTTGCAACCGGTAGATCAAGGCACATATAACATATATGTTTCCTTAATTCAAGACTCCGGTTAAAAACTGAACTCGTAAGGTAAAGAGTATCGTAATTCAATAAGGGTGGAATCGGAAACATTTTACATTAAAAGATGTTGTTAATGAAAGAAAAGTTTTGTTTTTCCGAAACAAGCCTGTACTGACGAAAAAGTGTGTTAGTTCAAGAATTCAAGAAAAGTATATGAGATGGGCCAAGCACACTCGGTTGTCGATTAAAGGAAAACTTTACAGGTATTGGGAACAAACAATTAGAAAAGCCTTGACTAGAAATAAAACATTTTGCCAACAAAATGCAATATTCTCACATTAGCCGATTCCAACAGCAATTACTTCACCTAACGTTTTCGAACGGCTACAGATTGATCTTGTGACAATAAATCCAGTAGTGAATAAAAAAAAAACATACAGGTGCATTCTAGTTGTTATTGATGTATCTTCCAGATATACATTTCTGAGGGCTTTATAAAAGAAAAGTAGCTTTTTAGTGGAAGTGGAACATTTGAAGAAATATGCTGATTATTACAGTTACTTTATTGATGAAAATAGTTTTGAATGTTTTGATTCATATTTGGAACAGATGTCGACAACGTACACATATGATGACCATTTAACGCTGCAGGCGCTCTCAATGGAGTATTATGTCCAATTGTGATAGTATTTGCCCGAGCGCAAGAGTCGAATGTGATCATATCAAACTCGGGAATATTTGAAAACGTCATGCCACTACTAGTTCTTGGCTATTTAAACGAAGGTGACGGTGAACATTATGTTAGCCTGACCTTGGCGATACCTTTTCGCCCAACTTTTCGGCTTTGGTTAAGATCGTTTGAATTGTGAGAAAGAGGAACAATAAACAGGAAATGATCACGTTAAAAGCAAGACTGTTGGTGATGAAAATGTGTCGTGTTTCAGAAATTCGGACAAACCTTCGCTCGATGAATCCGAATTTTATGGGCAAAATGAAGACTTCATACTCTTTTTTTTCTGACGATGACATCCATGCTGATCGCAAAAGAGCGTGTTCGTTCTTCAAGTTTCCTTGTGCATTTGAAAGACAATAGACCGTGTGGCGTTTAGAACCGTGAAAGCATAGCCGTTAATTCTTTAATTTAAAAAGTAGAAATGACGTAAATGTTCGAAGTGAAAATATATCCTGCTCGTGTCCTCTTCAAGGATGGATGCTTTAATAATTGTAAATGACGTCGCTTGATCCTTGGTCTTGATATACATGTCACGAGACAGACTTGCAGTCACCAGAATGAATGACATCTTCGCCAGCCAAGACTTTTATTCCGAGATGCTCTTCACTACATCCCTTGGCAGACCGATCATCTAAGAACAAACAATAAAGTTAGGCAATTGATTAGATGCAATGGAACCTGTAGGCACCAATCAGATAGCGTGTTATGAACATACTCCGCTAGTCGCAAATGAGGCGATTGTCAGAAATGACAGTTGCAAGACTCTGTTGTGATGTTTTGTCAATTTTGGAATCCTGAATACCTGTAAAATTGTACGTGAGTTTTACCTGTGGAGCAGTTTGGGGGATGCCATATTGATTTTTAAGTTGTAGACCCAATCTAGTTGGTTGAATGTTTTTTTAACAGGGGAGGCAGGTAACTCGAACCGTAATCACCAGAGGGCGCCAAGGTACATTCTGGTCCTAAATGTACGGTAAAGTCCTTCGGAATAAAACTCTTGGCAATTATCTGACCCTCTTTGAAATCCCTTTCATCGATTTTCCATGTATACCATACATTGGCATATTTACACAAAGTTTAATCATACGCCGTATTAGAAGGGGGGGAATTTACATTTTGCACTAAAAACAATGTAAAACAGCACCGTAGTTGAGCATTGGGTTGCAGAACGATTTTGCTGTATCGCACAGAATGAAGCCATGTAGACTATCGACCTTTCACACATACTGGTCGGGAGCATCCTGTAACCTGAAGCTAAAGTGAACAATAGAGCCGATTTGTTGTGGTGTCCTTTCTATTTTCTTCAACTTGTAAATGTACGGTATGGCATTCTGTGGTGCCAGCTTCGTTTAGGGTGGTTCCCTTGACCTATTGGATGGCACGCTGTCACATGAATAAAATCACCTGAAGTATGGCGTAAAACCCTAGAATTTCGCAAATATTGCCGGGTGGTTGTTTATTACTGGATTTCACAAAATAGTTTGTAAATAAGCCGTGATGTAAGTGAAATAAATTTGAGTTTGGCATCAACCACCAGTCGAACCAAAAAGTATAGCTTTACCCTGTATAATTTTGTAAAGAGACATAACAAGTTATTTACTGAGCTATCGTTAATCCTATTTTATTGTTGGTAATTCTTATCACATAATTTGATCAGTCGGTCGATCGATAATGGCTTACGTCAAGCCAAAACACAAGCGATAAACTTCAGTGCTACACTGAAATACTTGAGAAATATTATACATATGTGGCAAATGTTTTTAAATTGCGTTGCATGATATCAACGCTATTCGTAATAACGCAATTTGTAACAATTATCTCAAATTCCATTTTCATACATCTGCAGTCATTAACAGAGAGAATAAGAGAAATAATAGAAGTATTAATTTTGAGTATAATCTAATATTTTTTTATTTAAGATTAACTTTTCCAGTATAAAAGAACATATATTTCGTAAGAAATCAATGGATAATGTGGAAAAGCAAGTGTTATTACAAATTGCAGTGCATGGCATTAACGCAATTTGTAACAATTTTCGCAAACTCCGTTTTTATACATCTGAAATCATTAACAGAGAGAAATAGACTCAAGTATTTAATTTGAGTATAATCTATAACATTTTTATTTAAGATGAACGTTTCCAGCATAAAACTACATATATTTCGTAAGAAATCAATGAATAAAGTGGAAAAACAAATGTTATTACAAATTGCGTTGTATGATATCAACGTCATTTGTAATAATGCAATTTGTAACAATTTTCGCAAACTCCGTTTTTGTACATTTGAATTCATTAACATAGAGAAATAGACAAACTTATTAATTTTGAAGATAATCTTTTGTGTTTTTATTTAAGATAAACGTTTACATTATAAAATACATATATTTCGTAAGAAATCATTGAATAATATGGAAAAACAAATGTTATTACAAATTGTGGTTTTATTACAAATTGCGTTGCATGACTTCAACGCTTTGTAATAACGCAATTTGTAACAATTTTCGCAAACTCCGTTTTTCTACACCTGAATTCATTAACGGAGAGAAATATACAAATACACCCAAGTATCAATCTAGTATGTTTTTAATTTAAGATTAACGTTTCCAGTATACAATAGATATATTTTGTAAGAAATCGATGATGTTATTACAAATCGCGTTGCAGTACGCCAACGCTATTTGTAATAAAGCAATCTGTAACAATTATTACAAATTGTGTTTTTATTACAAATTGCGTTGCTATACAGCACCTCGCGTTACTGACTGTGTTTGATATTGTGCAAAGAAAAGCCACGCACAGACCTCTCCGTAAGTAAAATCATCCCCATCAACAACTCAATACTACTTCGAGTTATAACATAAATAATCATATATCAAAACTATTAAATTCCTGTTATAAATGATCACGCGGCTTGGGACATCAGTCAAGAACAGCCCAACAACAATTTGCATCATATTTGACTAGAGCCCCATGTAGCCACAATAATAGCCACTGTCAACCATCCCTTATGACAACTCTTTCAGGTTTCAACAAAATAGACTGGACCTGTCTGCATGCTAACCTTGTATTTCATATATCCCTTCATCGCAGACAGTGAATATAAGTCGAAAACTCGGGACGCTGCTCTTTTTCTTCGCCGATTTACAACCCGGGTTTGTATGCAATGGTTCCACGGTCACTTGGTAAGTGCTAGAACCTTGTGTAAACCTATATTGTGTCAAGGATAACTTACTTAACTAAACTTAACTAAAGAATTCTACACTACCTTTTCTTGTTTACGTTAAGATGAAATGACGTAGTAACCAACTTCCATATAATGGAACTCAGCCTTTAAAAAACGCTGTGCTTGAAACAAACATTTTGTGATTTAAGAATTTGTTTATTTTCTCATATATAGATATTTGACCTATGGAAAAATGGATAGGTTTCGGTTATAGATATAGATCTCCATACATTTATAACTGTTGAGAAAGAAAATTGTAACTCTGATAATTCTTGATTATCACTTCGAAATGAAGACATAAAACCATTAACTAAATAGCGCCAAAAATTAGAAGTACTGGTATTCAAATAAAAGTGAAAAGTTAAGCGATGATACATTGCAGTGCTGGAATTAGTCATTGGTATTAAGAAACATACATGTATGTAGCACTGCTATGGAGTTGCCAGTCGCCAACATAGCCCCGTAACGGGACCTTGTAATGCTATGCCACAAGGGTCCCGTTGCAAAAGAATACGAATAGCTTTGGTGGAAGCATACTAACAGAATTGTTTAAGTGCGACTGTTGAAATGAAGGTTACAAAATGTGTACTAAACCATGCACGCCCGAATTTTATACTACAGGCTTCCTTCGCCATTCAAACGAGATGTACGTCGCTTTTTGTCATCGCGAACTGACAGTTCATTGGTGAGAAGGTCCGTTAGTCCGAAGGTCCATTGGTCCGAAGGTCTGTTCGTTCAAAGCTTCATTGGTCCCTTAGTCCGAAGGCCCGTTGGTCCGAATTAAACTTTAATGCTGCAGTAACTTTGTCAAAGAGGAATTCAAATATAATTTGTGCAAGCAGCACTAAGTAATAGTGGGTTTAATGAACACCAAAAGCTTTCAAAAGTAAGTTTCCATTCGATCGTTAACTAGGACTTTCACATCACACTTAAGGTCGTTTCACCCATTATAATTTTCCGGTCCAATGAGAAATTGATTTTTGCCGTCACTGGCAACAAACAACGACAAGACACGGACCCAATACATGAGGGAAGGGAAAAGGGAAGAAATACAGGAATAGGAAAAGGGAAGAAATAAAGTAAGGGAATAGGGCAGAGAAAAGAAGTATTGGAATTCCTTTACCAAGTAACAACTCATTGGGATTTTTTGGAGTCTGTGAAAAAGATGGGCTTGATTCTTTGTGGGGGAAAGGAAGAAATAAAGAAAAGGGGAAAGTCTCCAAACTTCGGCTAGCTCCCCCCCCCCTCAAAGTCGAGGTCGTAGGCCACGAATATGACTATGACCTTGACCTTGACCGTACTTTGGCCAGTTTAAATGCTGACTTCTTTTTATAAATTCATGACGAAATTCAAGCGATTGGACATATACATTCCAAAATCGTATGTTAAAATCTTTACCTGACGTCAAAGGTCAGTTCAGATTCGAAGGGCAATTGGCAAGGTCATCCAGAGACAAAAGGCCAAGGTCGCCAGTGACCATGGACTTTTTATATTCATTTTTAAAGAGAGGCCAAAATTTGAACTTGCCGAAATTGGGTCAAGGTCATATTCCCTAGTTCAAAGTTAAAGAAACTAGACCCAAAAAAGATATTTGTTATGAAAGCTTTCGTACCATGTTTAAACATTTTTCAAATCTTCGTACGAAAATATGAAAGACTAGGCCCACAAGGGTGATGCCTTTAGTTGTTGTTGTGCATTATATATTCAGACAATTTTGGGAAAGCTGGTCTGGGCAATCCAAAATCTGTTGCGATTAAAATGCTTGAATAACGATTGAGTAATGGTAGGGTCAGGATTTTATTGGATTGAAGAATGGAGCTGTATGTTCCATGTAGGATTTAGGTGGGTTGTATATGTATCTCCCTTTCGGGCGTTTGCTTAAGAGGATAATATAGAATTAATAAGTTTTTTTGTCTAAGGATGATTTTAGATGATTCAGAATACCAATATCCCTGGACACATTTGTTGATATAAAATGAATGTGAGTTTTCCAACAAAGACCGTTATTAAACATTGCACCAAGAAACTTAAAAGTTATTTCCACCCGATGAACAGAAGGTAAGGCAAGATGGGTGAGGGGTCTTTCCGTTTAATGTACAGGTATATATTTTGTTTTCTTAATGTTCAAGGAAAGTCGGTTTGCACAAAGGCACTTGTACACCTTTTTTAGTCCAGAAGTCATTGTTTCCGCGGTTTCATTGGGAATAAATATTAATACACTTGCATCATCCACAAACATGATCAATTTCAAAAGACAAGATTACCTTGTGATGTCATTTATGTAAAAAGAAGGGGATCCAGTATAGAGCCCCTAGGAAATCCGTGGGTAACAAGGGTGAAAGAAGATATCTAGTTACCAAATTGAACCGCCTGGCATCGATTTAACTTTGACACCAATCATTGGGCGAGAAGCATTGGACCAAACTGCGTTTCAAAAAGTAAACCATTTGTTGTGCGAATTTGTGGATTGGAATTGCGTGATTTTAGCTGGGGTCGATGTTGATAATCAAAATGACACGCCTCGTTGCTCTGCTTAGTTTAATAATTGATTGATTGATTGGTGTTTAATGCCACATTCAGCGGTATTACTGTTATGCTGTGGGGTGAACATTTTAAACTTTACTACTTACGATTTTAAGATTGATCTCTCTTCCAATGACAATTATCCAAGGCCGTACATCAACAAAATAAAAAAAGTGAACTGTACAGTTCAGACATAATGAATACAAAATATAAATAGGCGTTGAAACATACAAAATGCTTCAGATTTAAAGATTGTAAATATGTTCAAGCTGTAAAAATTAGCTACGTAAGCTATAAACTGTGCAATCTTTAAAAATATCATAATAGCATTGTTTGATTAAAAATTATATTTTGTGATACACACCGATCCTCTGAAGACACTTGATGACAACATCGCCGGCAATGTTGTCAAACAAGTCCTTCATAGAGGAGACTGTGAAGAACTGTTGCCTTATAGGGGCAAAGTCCACACAATCAACCAATATGTGTTTGATGTCGTATGCAGAGTCATAAATTACACACTTTGTTCGTATTTGTCAAGGAGATGCTCCTTAGGGAGGTGACTGTGGCCTTTACAACATCATGTTGAAATAGCCTTGGCTTCTGCAGAGAAGATGGACGAACATGAAGGGAGACATACATGTAGAAAGGCCTGTTGCTGCAACCAGACTGCTGCAGATGCCACCCTTTCTTCTGTCTTCGATCCATCCGTATAGATGAAGGAATGTTTTTCGTGGAAATCCCTTTGCAACAAATCTCAGCAGACAATGAAGCGGGCAAGTTTCAAACTTCTTTTCATCACGTAGATCAAAAATAAGCTTTGGTCGTGGAAAAAGCCAATCACTCATAGGTGATATATCTTCCAGGATGATTCCAGCATTTGGCAGATGTAGTCTAATGCGAAGTCCAAAGGGAAGAACCAATCTGCAAAAAATGGTTCAGAAACACAGTTGTAGTCAGGATTACCAGGGTAAGCTTTTAATTTTGTAGCGTACTGGAGACCGTTGTATCCTACGGTGGTATAAGGAAGGCTCGTTGGCTTCTACATACAGGCTCTCGACAGGTGAAGTTCGGAACGCACCAAGGCTCAGACCCAGAGCTTGATGGTGAATTGGGTTTAGCTTTTTAATATAGCTGTCCCGGGCTGAGCAGTAGACAATCGGCACCCCAATCGGTGCTCGACACTACCTTAAATATGTCGAGAGCCTTCGTACATTTAGCTTTTAATTCATTAATATGGGGGATAACTGATAATTTACTATCAAATATCAGCCCCAGAAACTTTGTTTCCTTTTATTGATGGGTTTTCCATAGAACTTTAGTACTTCATCTGAATACAATTTTCTTCTATTACAGTAAATGCATCCCGACAGTTTTGGGTGTTGAAACCCATTTTGTGTAGCCCATTTCTTAATCTTGTTTAGCCTTAGCTGGAGTTCATATTTATTATTTTAGCTCTGTAGCAGATTAAAACGTCATCTACATACAGAGAGCCCTCGACAGCCTGGTTGAGAACTCCAGCTAAGCAATATATCTTAATACTGAACAAGGTAGGTGAAAGTATACTGCTCTGTGGGACACCCATCTCCTGTTCGTGAGAATAAGAGAGAGTGAAGCCCACATTAACCTTAAAATGTCTATCCTTTAAAAATTCAGATATAAAAATTGGTAACCGACATCTCAGTTCCATGTCTTAAAGGTCTTTTAAAATTCCACATTTCCATGCTGTGCCGTGGACATTCTCTAGGTCGAAAAAGACAGAGACAACATGTTCATTTTGAATAAAATCATTACGAATGTCTCAAATCGGATCAAGTGGTCTAACGTTGACCGACCTTGTATGAATGTAAGCTCGAAACATACTGCCCTTACCCAGACGGCCTTCAGAAGAAAAACAACAAGCAACATGGATTGCATTTTTGCCAATTATATTCTCCCTACGTCATCTATTCTGAAGTACATTTTTGAAATACAAGATGAATAACACTGGCGAAAGGTCAATAGAGTAACAAAAATCTAGAGAGAAGCGGTCACGTTTCCAATATCTTCGGAATCAATTAAAAAATAGCTTTGACATATGCGAAATAATTTGTAACACGATGCTTATTACCACAGTTATTAAAGATAGCTTTTTAAATAAAAATTCCATGAACAATATCGTAAATGTTAAACTCTCTTCTCTCTGATAAATCCTTACAGCTTTGGTCCTGAGTTGCAACACTCGTGCTTTGATAATAATACACTTCTTGATTAAGGCTCCCCTCAAGATGTGTTTGAATACCCGTTGCCTTATTAGCATGTTAAATACATTTTGAAGTAAAAACTTCCTGCGAAAAATGACTATTTAACTTACAAGTGTCATTGCCTTCTCGAAATATGCAACCTACAGAGCTTTGCTATAAAATTGCATGGTTAAGTTTTGTTATTTATACTCACTCGTGAGCGCACAAACGCATTTGACGCGTTCTAATGTTCTCTTTTTTTAACTTAAGGGACATCACTCCAATAGTATAGCTGTAACACTAGCGTCCCCTTGGTTAACATTTTTCTTCAAAAATAGCTTGAATGTTTGATTTGCTTTTATGTCCTCCTTAAAGTTATTTCACTCACATGTTATTTCCTTTGGGAAGAACCCAGGTATGTTGAAAACACCGTTTAGATTGTACATCGTACTTTGATGTTTTACACACGTTTTGCAACAAACTAATGAAACAACATTTGGAGGTTGCACCATAGTTTTAAATTGTTAGCAATGGAGTTCAGATAGCACCCTGGTTTCCATACATCGCTGCCAATACCGTTTAGGTTTCGAAACTGTGTTTCAAATAGTTGATTGGTCGTTCTGTTGGCATTTTACCTGTCGTAAATTGTCGGCAATAGGCCTATTATTTGCTAATTGAGCAACAGTTTTCATTGATCGAAAACAAAACGCCTTAAATTTTGAACTATCGTTGTCGCAGAGCTCTGCGCTTGATGATAACATCAGTTATCTCATGCACCGTAGTTTCTGTGTATTATTGTTCGCGACTCCGTTCAGGTTGTACATACGGCAAGGTTGCTCACAATATCGTTCCAGTGAGAACCCAGTTGGTCCGTTCAAGAGGTGTTCTTTCGTTGTGATCGATTGTTCCCAATATCGTTTAGCTTGTTCCCACACGTACATCCGCTGTGTCTCAAGAATAAAGGAGTGTTTCTGATGCACCGGTTCTTTCGGTCTAAACACCAACTTCTTCTTCAGTTTTAATGGCTTGATCTTTGTTTTCTCCGATATTCGCTTTGTTGCTGCTGCGACCCAACACAGAAAATAAGCAAAATATGGCTGCTAGTAGAAATGACAATCCTGTAACAGAAAAAGATTTACAATAGTTTCTGTGTGTAAATATTATGTTCAAAAGAGAAATTCCATTACATTAAGCTTTTTAACAAGCTATATCTAATTTGGGACAGATGATGGGCCGGTGAATAAGTCCAAAGACTCATTCCATCGTTACATGTAGCATGATTATGGCGACAATTATGCTTATAACACAGACAGGATTGGTTCAGTGACTCGTACTCTGACTTTGGAGAGATGGTTTAATGGTATCCTGCGAAAACATTTCATTTTTCGTTCGGTTACACAGAGCTTACCCTGGTTTTGTCTAAGCAGAGAGAAACCGGTTGCGTTTATTGCATGAATTTTATGTCTGGATGTCCTAAAATAATTCCTAAAACTGTTTTTATCGAGAATCCTATTCCTCATGGGACTCCTTGCGGAACAACCTTTTGACGTTTAACTGTTTATATTGCAGCTTTTTGTAAACTTCCACGACTGCCGTTTTGAGGCATATATCATACGCTAGACTGAGGTACTTTGGTCGCGAAAAATGGCGCAAGTAAAATCAGAGAAAAAAGCCCGAAGACACGATAATTGGAGATACCGAGAAATGTGACTGCCCTGACCCAGAAAAATGGTGACCGAACAAGTTAGACAAGTCTGGCCTGCTGTAGTCTGAAAATCCATCAGATTAGTAGAATGGCAGCGGATATTAAAATGGCAAAGAAAAGTAGTTAAGTGCGACCGACGCGAGAATGGTAGCGGACATTGAAATATAACTGTAATAAAAGCAAAGCTGATCATTATATAATAACTAAAGCATTTAAAACTACATGCACAACACAAAAGGCTGTGTCTATTTTACTACATACCTGCTAAGTAAAATGAGTATTTGTAATCCTTTGATATTTGTCGAACCCAAGCTGAAATTATAGGAAAAAAATAAAGGCTATGCAGATATATATATATATCTCAGTACAATGATACGCATTGATTACACCGGAGAGTAATCTGTGAATCACAGTTCTTTATTTAATTAGTGCCAAAGGCCATACGTAATTCTAATTAACTAATGTCACGACGTGCCATCTTGACCTGCTGCACAATTAATGGTTCAAAATTATGTTTATAATTTAATAAGGCGCCATTTCATCTCAATTTACAGAGGATTTATTTGATTTGTTTGCGTGTGTGTTTTGTGTTATTGTGTGCAATGTAAATTAAATGTGAAGATGTTGCTCGGCCTGCGTTTGGCTTAAAGGATTTAGAATCCTCGAAAAGCCCCACCGTCTTATTCTCAGCCATCAGTTATCTTTTCTCAAGCCAGTATATAAAGAGTGTTATAATGATAAAATGCGAATGAGGTACAAACCTGCAAATGGTGGTCCTAGTGTATACCCAATCCCAGAGCTGAATAGCTCACAACCAATGGCCAAGTTGAGGTATTTTAAAGGAAGGATATCCAGCGTTAATGGGACGTATAGAGGTGATTCCACACCGTAATAGAAAGATATGAGGAAGAAACAAACCATACGTCCAGCTTGTACATTCGAGACTAACGGTAGAATTATTAAAGACGTGCCCGCTATGGAATATGCTCCAAATAGCAAGCACAGTTTGTTCAGATGAACATCCGACCGACTGTTGCCTGAGGCAATTCCAGTCAGAAGTTTAGAGGCCATATTCCCCACTCCTATCAGGGCATATATTGAATGTATATCAGCTATCGTCCCATCCTGTTCTAGCACATACTTTGGAAAATGCAAATACAGTATGCCCATAGCAAAATTACTCAACAAAAAAGATGTCGCTAAAAACATAAATTCACTATTTCGAAGCAAACTGTCGGGTTTAATATATAAACATTGCACAGCATGGCGAAAGGATGGTACACTGCAGGTCCTTGTCCTAAAATTCTTCTGCTGCTGAATTTCTTTGGAGGAAGGACGCTGCAACGCTGACAGAACACACGAGTTTAATATCAACCCGGAAAACAGTAAAACCGCACCTCTCCATCCAAAGTAGTCCTCAAATGTTTTCACAAGTACCGGTCCCGACATCAACCCTAATGGATATCCCATTACACAAATGCTACTGGCGATACTGCGATATTTATTGAAAGAATATCCAATGGAACTAAATGTTGGCGTCAAAATCATTGATATCCCAGCACCTGAGCAAGTAAGCAAAATACAATTGGTTTAATAACAGTTCAGTAATTAGATATAGAGTTCAAGGAAGTTTAGCTTAAAAAAATTGCTATAGCTTGAGAGTTTTTTGAAAACTACAACTTTTTCTATGCCTGATGCTCACGAGGTATACAATAAGAGTGTTTCATAAGACTATTGGCAAAAGCATGTCTTGTGGTCTGTACGATTAATAAAACTCATGGATTACTTTCTACAAAGTGGTAACTCGTGAGTAATATTATTGAAGAGAGTATATACCTGCAAGAATGCCATATGTAAGGAAAGACATCCACAGAGACGTTGCCTGAGAACTAGTGGCCAAAGATGCAGCGCTGATAAGTCCTCCAAACATAGCACAAGTCCGACAACTCCATCTGTCACTGACCCAACTCGCAAACGGACCTATATGAAACAACAAATAATGATTGCCGTTGCTTTCTGATTGATGTTGAATCACAAACACGGCCGCACAGAGTGCAAATATTTAATTTACAGGAAAGTCCAAGACTAACAAAAGTCAACCAAATACCTTTACCTTACTCTGATGGTTAGTTTAGTAAAGGCCTAACGGGGCCATTTCACTTATATGGTGCTTATAGCGCAGCAAAAGTGAACGACGAAGAAAGCTCGACAATGTCTCATAAATAACATCTCTTATATGTATGGTTTTGAGAGTCTCTCTGTTTAGACCATTCCACCCCGACACCCTCTCCTTTCCCAAACCAAAACGGTTTGATATACTAGTAACTACATCGGACACAATTAGGATTACCAAGTAAACATTCATCAGGGCCTCTAATTGACATTGTGTAGACACAACATGGCGGGTATATATATGTTAAGGTAAAGTAACGCTTCTATTCTGTTCCTATGAGCAGTGTGAGTAAACTTTACTTGTACCCATTAGATTCTGAAGTCCAACGTAGATAGATCCAACCCAGGCTGTAATAGTGTCGCTCTCATCAAAAGCGTCCAGAAGAAATATGTGAAATATACCAACAACTGATATAGCGGCACCTAATAACATCTGCAACGACAATCAAAAAGTCGAAACACAACCTTAAGAAGCATCTAATTGTTTCAGATCTGAAAATATTTCTGTTGTTTAAGTTTCTAGATTATTAAATTTTAAAATCCTATATTTTTTCAAACTTTGATATTATTATACTTTTCTTTCGTCATTTTTGACTGTATTTCACTAATATGACGAATAATAGAAAACTGGGATGAAAACCTCTTTAAAAAACACCCCACGATCTCTGTAGAAAAAGCAGAGGCGGTAAACCTTAACACCACACCAGGTCGGTTTCCTTATCCCCTTAGACCGAATTGTACACGTGCAAAGGAATTCAAACATAAATTAACACCACAACAGATCGGTTCCCTGATACACCGTAGTCCAAAGAGTGCAAAGGCACAGGGAGTAAAACCGTGAGACCACAACAAATCGGTTTTCTTGATGCCCTTTTGACTTGAGGTTATGCAAGCCCAGGAAGTAAACCATAACAACACAACAGATCGATTGTCTGATGCCCCTTTGACTTGATGTTATACAAGTCCAGAAAGTTAACCATA
>JAVFBZ010140698.1:5974-21441 GCA_032466195.1 Katharina tunicata
CACAAAGACGTAGATCATGTTCTTAGGTACTATAACTGATACTCAGTATAATACTTTACAAACGTTGACTGGTCACAGAGATGTAGATCATGTTCTAAGGTACTATAACTGATACTCAGTATAATACTTTACAAACGTTGACTGGTCACAAAGACGGAAAGCATGCTCTTACATGTAGGTACTATCACTGATACTCAGTATAATACTTTACAAACGTTGACTGGTCACAAAGACGGAGAGCATGCTCTTAGGTACTATAACTGAAACTCAGTATAATACTTTACTTCCGACGCCCACCAGCACTGATCATTTCCTTTACAACAAATCCAGACAGTAGTAAGTTAAGTTAATCTAATGTGACAGAAAGTCAATCAGCTCAATTCAGCAGGTAGCCGTCTAGTGTATGGATTGCTGATCATCAATGGGTTTAGACACAACTGAAGCTGAAAGCCATTGGTCAAAATGGACATTATCTGGCTTTTATCCACACCAATTGACTTTATGCTATTAGAAATTAGCTTACTTTCAATTTTGACATGTGATTAGACTCTTCAGTGGTTGGGTTGTTTACAGTGAGTTTAAAGTTTACCCATAGACTATTTGTGTTATTGGTAAGAGTTTCTTGAGTGATGATGCTCTCTGAGCTACATGTTTACATGTACACATATGATCTTTACAATATACATGTTACATGTATTGCCTATTCGCGAGATGCGCCTTTAGGTTATCCAGAACAACTCGAGATTCAGGTCTATCTAAAAACTATTCTCTAAGAATTTATCTAGAACATGAAATGATTTATCGGTTGTAAATAGTCCACATCCCTGTGCCAGTTTGATACTCTTGACAAGAATATATACAGGTATACATGTATGTTATCAATGTGGGCCAAATTTGGTTTCAATAGCCTACTATACAACAAAATGTTTCCAGTGGTTTAACTTTGAGCAAGTTGAGATAGTTTTATTCAGGTACCCTAAATGCTCAACAAATTCGACCCCATTTACAACTTATAAAACTACATTTTATGCAAAGGGTTATAAGTGTTGACATGCAATTTTGAAATTTTTATGAAGTTCAGACTTTAAATTATCAGTTCCAGATTCACACTTAAACATTCAATAAATTCCTTAAAGTTTGTGCCCTTACAGTCGAATTTGTTGAGGGTTTAGAGTAGTTTCCCATCACATTTAGGTTTTATTACCTCCCTGTGCTCATCCAAGGTATATGAACATATGCTGTGCTAATAATTGTAAACTTTACTGGCACTAAACGAACAAACAAAAAATCATGACATTCAGATATTCTGTTAATTGCTTTGTCTAATTTTTGATAAAAGTGTGTATTGTTTACATGTACAGTGTACTAATGCTGTATGTGACCTTGTTATACTTGACTTATCTACAGACCCATTATTGTATAAAGTCACATGTATGATCAGCCTGAATTGACCTAATTATTGTGGTTAGATGCATGCACATGTTAGACACTTACAGAGGTGGATTAGACATGCAGTGTAGACCACCAGGAAATTATCATACATGTAACTGTAGACGTCTCAAAAATACAGGTCTGAAGTACATAATGTATGCATGTAAAACCACCATGTTATTCCCCTGTGCTAGACTGACAGTGTATGTCCTGAACACTTTTAGTCTACACCATGTTGATATTTAATAAAAATAACAAATTGATGCATTAACTTCTATGCCATTATTTTATTAAATATAAAGTAAAGATAAAAAATAAAGCTCTATCTTGATGGATCTCTTTACGATTATACCACACGAGTGCAATACATTTGTAATTAAATAAGGTTGAAAAATAAATGGTATACAGTACAGTTTTTACATACTTGTATATATGCTACTATAGGTGCCTAATGATTGATTGTAAATAATCAGTGATAATGCCTGATGGTCCAATGATTGATATAGCATACATGTGCCTAATGATTGATTGTAAATAATCAGTGATAATGCCTGATGGTCCAATGATTGATATAGCATACATGTGCCTAATGATTGATTGTAAATAATCAGTGATAATGCCTGATGGTGCAATGATTGATATATAGCATACATGTATAATTCCCCAGTACATTTGTATTAGACACCACTGGTATAGAAGTGATCTTGTTGCGGGTGTCTGGGTGGGAGCTTCCTGTACCCTAATGCTCCTTGAGCTAATGAGCATCAGGAAGCCGCCTCGCTCTGCCATCGTATTTGAAGTCCTGTCCTCGTCTTGTGATCTGCTTGTCAGTTCTCAGACCTCAGTTTTGTTTAGGGTGGTTTTCATGGCCAGGGCGCACTGTCATATGAGTGAAATAACTGTATGGCGTAAAACCCCAAGCAAACAAACAAACATCATCAGGTTACAAATAGACTTATTGATATGTCTCACTAGCTTTAAACTGATTGATTTATATTTTGTTAAGCAGTTAAAACTGACTGCATCTTAAAGGTATAAGAAACAAGATCAAGAAAACTCTGATGCCATTGAGTCTGGTAGATTGTAAATAGAAAGGTCTGTGTACATACAATGTTGTACTGTTTTCCAAGCAAGTGTTTGCTCTTTCTCAATACATTATGCAACACATGCTGTACAGCATTTACTCTGCTCAGTTTCTGTTGTTTACAAGTCTTGTATTTACCTCATAAATTTAGAGAGCATGCCTTAAACCAGATTCTATGCTGTGCCTTCATGACACCTTATCACATGCAGTCTTTAGCCTAAATCCTCAACAAATTCAACCTACATGTAACTACATGTAAAGGGCACAAGTTTGGAGTAATTTATTGAGTTAGTAAATGTGAGTTTGCATGGAGCTGAAACTTATACATTTTCTGGTAGTTTCAAGTCTGAACTTCATAACAATTTCAAGATTGTGTTTCTACACTTAACATGTAGTTTGCTCACTGGTATAGGGGACGACATTGTAGAGGATTTAGGGTACTAGTCTATTCACTGACATCAGTTGAGAGAGATTCATCAAATTCTTTGATATATATACATCAAATAGTTCTTTA
This sequence comes from Katharina tunicata, assembly GCA_032466195.1. Classification (NCBI taxonomy): domain Eukaryota; kingdom Metazoa; phylum Mollusca; class Polyplacophora; order Chitonida; family Mopaliidae; genus Katharina; species Katharina tunicata. The sequence goes on from JAVFBZ010140698.1 coordinate 9,004, forward strand.
GCTTCTAGTATTCACTACTTACAAAAAATAGATATAATTTAATAAATAAACATGAAGAAATTGACAAAATAATAACAAATTGCCGAGAGGGACAGAGATACTATTGACAAAAATTATATTGAAATGAAAGACGATAAAAATATATATCTGTATATATGAGAAAAAAGAAAGAAAAAGAGAGACATTGTTGATAAAAGGTTAAGAGCGATTGTTTATTCAGTTTTTCGCAGTGCTTGAGGTTGACTCATGTCAGATGTTAAGAAAACCACCCCAAGCGACATAGAGGACACCAAAAGAAATCAGTCTCATGATGCCTCTTAGCTCAGAGAGCAATAGGGCACAGGGAACTTCTTCCCCACCACTTGCAAACCAATAAGAAAAACGAAAGAAATGGATACACTGCAAGCCAAAAAGGAAAAGGAGATTACGTTGTTGGTACCTGTTTAATAATGGTACATGTATTTGATTTAGAAACCACTTACATACATGCAATATTAATATATTGGTTTTCTAATCCAGTGAAATTTTCCTCAATCCCCTGTTGCTAAACTTTTTGTCAATGTCACCAACATTGATTTACTACATACATGAGATGAGTTTGCATTTATCTTCATAGGTATCCTTGTGACTTATTGCAAAATATTTTTTAAGTGAAATGCCCTTGAGCACAAAAATAACCACCATTCTAAATCAAAAAAAAAAGGGATTGATTAGACACAGAATACTGGTAATGCCAGGTGTTTCTCTAGGTAAAATGCACTTGGGTACAGTGTCAAACACCAAGCCGTAGATAAACAACAAAATGGTCACATTGATAAACAATTTATAAGTGCATTAATGCATTCTGACATGTGATACGAGGCTTACTAAAACCTCGAGTTATTCGTCAAATGCACATCCCATTGTGTAAGGATCACATTTTTCAAAACTGCTAAATGCTAATGTCTTCTTGGAAAGACACCTCAAGTTATTTCTTTAAGTCCCTGATGTAAGACTATTAAATGGGTTCTTTTCACCTTGGACAAACTATTTCCCGTGAGAACACATAAGAAAATGTTACGAGAATTGCTTGTATGACCTCTCCTTAGAGACATGTACTTGAGCATTCTTTTTCGAAATGAAAGCGCAGCAAAAGGTTTAATGTCAACGAATTCAAACAGTTGATTTATGTCTAAAGATGTATTGCTTTTTAGCCTGGAAATCCAATCAAACAAACATATTAATATATTGGAGATATACTAAAATTCTCAAACCAATAATCTTACCAAAAGTGTACCCTTTAGAAAGCCATTCTACAGAGAAACAAAAACAGGTCTGAACCATCCATAATGTATATAAAATAAATGTATAATGTCAATTTTATGTGAAATTGTACTTAAGGGATGTTTCAGATCAAAATGTATTTATATAGGATATAAAAGGTATGAAATGCATAATTCAATTTCCGTCACGTGGATTTATATTATAATTTGAAAATTCAATTTAGTTTGAATCAAATATATAGTACTGCTCGGCTGAGGTATAAAACTTCATCACAGATTTGACAAGTGTTTTTACCAAAAAAAACAATTTATGGCAATTTTACTTCAAATTGCGTTCAAGTGCGAAGTTGATTTTGGAAAAGTCCAGTGGAGAGGTCATTGAATGAAGCCATGCTTTTAGAGTCTACATGTAGTTTTCATGATGCATTTTCCAAACTGGTTCAACTTTGCAAGTCCAAAGTTCTTTCTAAATTAAATCTTTGGATTGAGCCATGCTGTGATATTTTTGTTGTAAATATAGTGTACAAGTATTATTATGATGTTTTCTACAAGTCAGTTTATTTGGAAATACTTATTAAAAATATGGTGCCTGTCCAACTTTATTTTTCAAACCTGGTGCCATTTTAATGTTTCTCAAACAAAATGTCTGTTGGATAAGTTGCTGATGAAGCCATGCTGAAGAACATGTCTCACAACTTAACAATAACAAGTTCTAGTATTAATGCACTGTGCTTCTTCAGTGGGATGTTCACCTGTGCTCTGATGCTCTCTGAGCTAAGGGGCACAGGATACCGATTTGTTGTGGTGTTCTGTTAATGTTTTGTAAATGTTTTGTCCTGTCTTGGATGTTGTCTTTGCGTCTTTAAAGTGGGGTTTCCTTCATGGATTGGGCTGGCACCCCGTCATATAAGCAAAACAACCTTGAGTACAGAATAAAACCCCAATCAACAAACAATCTTCAGATGTTATCATGCTTACTCCAAGCCATTGAGTGGTTTTAGAAGCACTGAATTCTGTCCATACATGTGTATGTATAAATGAGGCAGTCCACTGAACAGAGTTATTCTAACAGGAGCTATATTCCATGCTAATAAATAGTTTTATTATTATTTTATGGCCGTGGGGAACTTTCCTGATGGTGGCGTTTGCAGTCATAAAATAGATACTGGCATTAAACCCAGCACACATGCTTCTCTCAGCACATTAATAGGTGTACACCAGATTAATCCATGTCAATGACTTCTTCCATAATCATGTTTGGAATGGTTGGCAGGAGGATGATCTTCGAGATAAGAAGCAGGAGGAAGTTGCTTGTCCAGTCAGTGTTATGGTTTTTGGTTATAAGTGATGTCAAGATTGGTTTTATTCACCAATGTCATCATATGAGTGAAATGACCTTTAAACATAAACAACTGATGTATTCATAATGTATGAATTCTGTCCTTGTTTGTAAATTATTTCAAGAAAAAAAATTTATGTTTTCAATCCCTTTCCTTTTGTTAGTGTACATTAGGAGTAAATTAACACGCACGGCATACAACCCAGATCAAACAAACAAATTACAGATCAAAATTAAGTGAGATAATGAAATCTAGAAATGTAGAGTAAGGGGTCACAAGCAACTTAAACCTAAACATGTATGAAAAGAATGTAAAACTGAACCCTCTGGCTATGTGCTTGGCTGTAGTGTGTTTAGACTCTAAGGTACATACATGTACATGCAGTTATGGCTAAAGTATGTGAGAGTGTTAAAAGTTAACTAAGCAGTGATTATAATTGGTTAACCTAGCAAATGAGAGAATTAGGAGATCTTGGTTCTAATTACTTTTGCCTGACTGGGCTGATAAACCAATTATGTGCCTACTTTCTGGTCAGCTGTAGATAACACCAAACTCCATGTGCTAAATCACACCACCAGCTCTTCACTTGACACCCTAACTATTAAAGTCAAAATACTCAACAGGCATTCTAACTGCTTTTTATCAATGTTGACAGATCATGAGTTAGGTTCAGTGGATTATTGTGTGGAAAAGTGGCTAGAGGGACTTGCTCGCTTGTTAAATTTTATCGTAATAGTGAACTGTGTTTTATAAGGGAATTTTTTTTTTTTTAGTAGTGGTATGTTTTATCTGTATATACAAATTTGTTATGTCTGGTAATTGCCTGAAAATAGTAAATGAAAAGCAGAAATATCCACTTGGCAGTCTGCAGCAGCCTGTCCCATGTGCAGGTATTTGACGGGAGTGTCCTGTGCTTGGTAAACTCAGAGCTAAGGGCCATCAGGAAGCTGATTTGTTGCAGGGTCCTGTCATTTTCCCATGGCATCCTTATTTGCATGTTGCCAGTGTTATTGATGGTGGTTTCCTTCCCAGATTGGGTTGCCGCACCCTCATATGAGTGAAATAAACTAGTTGTGTACGTGTAAAACCCTAATCTACCAAACACAGTCCTCATGTCTCTTCTTTGAGGTATTTCCCAGTGGTATGGATGGTATTTACACAAGAGTTGGGTAGAAAGTAAAGTGTGTTTGACCAGTTCTCCAACCAGCCTAATTCAGAGCCAGATCTGGTCAGGTCCATCGCCAATACATCACAAAATTTACTTATTACATTAGTGTCGGTGACAGATCCATTACATAGAGATATGACCTGTAATACCGTGACTTAATTATCACTAAGTCTGAAGTGGAAAATTCAATGTCCTGACCCATGGTTTATAGTGTCCGTTATGTATTAGAAGGATCATGGTTAAAAGGAGAATTGAAAATGTTTCCATTAAAATACTAGTAGAAATCTTTCATGCTACATGTACCATAAAGTTTCACCAGACCATGTATAGTTGATCGCAACTACTTATTGTTCAATTCAGTTCTTTATTTTATTTGTAATTCTTTGGATGGGGGGCGGACCTATAGTTATCTTGCATATAGAAATATTTACTTCAAAATTGAATTAATGTTTGCTTGTCTGTGAAAGAAGTAACAATGCAAGGCAAAAAAGATGCCAAAACAGAAAATAATCCATTGTATTGTACTTGTACATATCGCCACATTATATAGCCGGGCCGTTTTTATTTCTGCACTTTATAAATTCTATCTCTCTTTGCTCATTGAAAAGAAATCATGTAATCTAAGACCATAATAATGATGTAAAAAACGGGTTGTAAGATACATACATCTCCAGATTGTCCAAGCTGTTCTGTATCCTTCGTCCATCTGTTTAAATCTAGTAAATCTTTCTGGCTTTTCCCAAGTGAGCCATTAGCTGAGCTTGTTGCCTGTGGTGCAGAATAACTGTGATTTAATTCTCAATAAATCAGTTGTCTGCCTTGAAGTCCTGTTCTATTGTATGGTGGATCAGCTAAGGAAACGGGTTTAATGGGAGACACTTCTCTTTAAAGAACAATGGATGTGTTTGGGTAAAGAAGGAACAGGCAACAATGCTTATATACATGTATGAGAGAGAACTTCACCACTGAGTTCCTTAACTAAGCAACTCTAGAGCTGACTTGGACCAGCGAAAGGCTGGGAGTTTTTCTTGGTTCTACCCAGTTTTCTTCCCTCAGTTACACTTTTCACTGACCAGTTAGTGTTTGTTTGATTGGGGTTTTACTCCGTACTCAAGGCTATTTCACTTATATGACGCCGTGCCAGCCCAATCGGTGAAGGATACCACCTTAATTAAACGATGCTGGCAACAGGCAGGACAGGACAAAACATTCACATAACATAAACAAAACAGGACACCACAACAAATCGGCAGCCTTTTCCCCTTAGCTCAAAGAGCACCAGGGCACAGGTGGCTCCCACCCAACCACCCGTGACCAGTTAGTGAAACTTATGGTTTGTTGATATGGCATGCATTACATAAGATACTACCATAACGTTTTGTTTACTTTTTATTTATATTAGAGATATTATAATGTACATGTAACATATAATATCATTAATATAAAATAGAGAACAATGGATGTGTTACATGTAGTCCAAAGAAGGCCCACATAACAATGCGTATGTTATGTGCGAGTGAGTTTAGCATCGTCAGCCACTCGTTTCCGTAAACAAATTACACGCATATCTGATCTGACCAACAGAAGCCCGAGGCCTTTCTGAGCTGTATACATGTACATTTGTATGTACCTAGTTTTCCTCCCGATATAATCCTGGTCAAAGATCAAGGTCATTCTGAGCTGTATATGTACATGGTTTTCCTCCCATTATAACCCTGGTCAGAGGTCATGTTCTTTCTGAGCTGTATATGTAGATGCTGTACCTAGTTTTCCTTGAACCACTATTACCCTGGTAAGAGGTCAAGTTCTTTCTGAGCTGTATATGTAGATGCTGTACCTAGTTTTCCTCCCGCTATAACCTTGGTCAGAGGTCAAGTTCTTTCTGAGCTGTATATGTAGATGCTGTACCTAGTTTTCCTCCCACTATAACCTTGGCCATAGGTCATGTTCTTTCTGAGCTGTATATGTAGATGCTGTACCTAGTTTTCCTTCCACTATAACCTTGGTCAGAGGTCAAGTTCTTTCTGAGCTATAGATGCTGTACCTAGTTTTCCTCCCACTATAACCTTGGTCAGAGGTCAAGTTCTTTCTGAGCTGTATATGTAGATGCTGTACCTTGTTTTCCTCCCACTATAACCTTGGTCAGAGGTCAAGTTCTTTCTGAGCTGTATATGTACCTAGTTTTCCTCCCACTATAACCCTGGTCAGAGGTCATGTTCTTTCTGAGCTGTATATGTAGATGCTGTACCTAGTTTTCCTTGAACCACTATTACCCTGGTCAGAGGTCATGTTCTTTCTGAGCTGTATATGTAGATGCTGTACCTAGTTTTCGTCCCACTATAACCTTGGTCAGAGGTCAAGTTCTTTCTGAGCTGTATATGTACCTAGTTTTCCTCCCACTATAACCCTGGTCAGAGGTCATGTTCTTTCTGAGCTGTATATGTAGATGCTGTACCTAGTTTTCCTTGAACCACTATTACCCTGGTCAGAGGTCATGTTCTTTCTGAGCTGTATATGTAGATGCTCTACCTTGTTTTCCTCCCACTATAATCCTGATCAGAGGTCAAGGCCTTTCTGAACTGTATATGTACCTAGTTTTCCTCACACAATAATCCTGGTCACTGACCTGGTATTGGACCTTTTAGTTTTATTGCTCTAACAATAATCAATACCTAAAGAACCTAAGAAATATACTAAATAAATCTTGATTATTATATAGTGTGAGATGTGGTCGATTCTCAGACAATGTTCTCCTTGTTCAAACATTAGACATTGTCCAGAACCTGCTCATTTGTTTAATCTACATTTCTATATTGATTATTTGGCCCTCTAGCTAAGGGCAGTATGTTTCCAGATTATAGTCATGCTGTCATACTTACATGTAGCACTGGAGGAACATTATCTTTCCAACAGCAAAAACTCTAAAGTGACTAAACATTTTATGGTTGTTGTTAAGAGTCCCTGTCTACTGTTGGAATTCAGCGCCGTCATATAAGTAAAATACCCTTGAACACTGAGTAAAACACCAATCAATCGATAGATATGTTGATTAATCAAAAATCATCTTTGCGATTTCATTTCCTTTTTATCCGAGTAATCAATGTTTAATCCGTGATCACTGTAATGCATGGCCACGTTGTTAGCCACTTTACATGTACATGTAGTTTCTCTTTCAATCGCTTTATTAGAAACCACTATAGATTTTCCCATGAGATATATCCTTCCTATCAAATTTTAAAATGATAATAAGAAAGAAATTACACAAGAGCTTGTTGGTGGTTTTAAAATAAAATGAAACAGCTGAACATTATACATTTACAACTGAGTTTTCTTTGGTATCTCTCCAGTGACTTCTGTGACAGTGTGGCAACACATGTTTACAATGTTTTGTCATAAAATCTTGACAGTGTAATTTATTTATGTTATCCTCATAAATGTCAAGATATTGTTTATTACAAGCCTCCTTTCTAGGAATTGTCCTTGGATTTAGCTGATGGTGGACAGTGGTAATATTACTAATATAGACCTTTATCAAGATTTGAGAAGGCTCTGTCCTAAATATACTGGTACATGTATATGTTGTATGTAGTTTGGGGTACGGAAATGTTCCCCCCTGGAAAAGTTCCCCCTAGAAACATTCCCCTCCGGTAATATTCCCCCCTAGGATTTTTTCCCCTTGGAAAGTTTCCCCCCTACTTTTCAGATTTCTTAGCATATTAGCCAAAAATCACATAGAAGGGGGGGACATTTCCTACACTCATGTAGTTCATACGTCACAGGCTCAGCTGGAGCATTCTATTCTGTATTGTTTGTCCTCCCTTATTTAAAAGTATCACAAATAAGAGTAGATGGGTTGGTTGGGAGCTCCCTGGTGCCTCTGAGCGAAGGGGACATCAGAAAGCAGATTTGATGTGGTGTCATTTTTTTTGTGTCCTGTAAGTATATTTTGACGTCTTCTAAATTGCCAAAGTTGGTTTTGGTGGTTTCGTTCACCGATTGGGCTGGCATGCCTTCATTTAAGTGAAGTAACCTTAAGTACGATGTAAAACCCCAATCAAACAAACAAATAATCATAAATAAATCAAGATATAAAATCGTAATTGTCTTAAAACCAGGCTTGAAATTGAATTTTTAACTGGCTGTCTGTCTCAGAGACGGCCACCTTTACACGTGTGTCATCTTGCTGTCCATGCAATAAAACCCTTCTACTACTATTTTTAACTAAATTTAACTTTAATCATCTTCTTCACTAGACAGGTCAGAGTGGCTCAGAGGTCATCTGAGCTCCTCATGTTATCACAGGGCACAACACATTTAATGTTTATCTTTTTATGAATTTTAATTCTTTATTATTTTAAGAAAAATAGACATTTTTTTTTTTATCACAACAAATTTTTTACACCAAATTTGAAATCATTGAATGTAGAGCTATTTTTAATTACAACTCTGCTCATTGATCCTTTGTTTAGGTCAATAATTGATACTTTTTTCGCTTTTGAATAACAGTCAAGTCGTCAAATAGGCAACTACAAGACATCCAACAACCGTAGGTCAAGTCCTAAAAAAAACCATATGTGAAGAGCATGATGAATGTCTGTAGTAAGCTTGCTCTAATATACAGTAATTAGACCGTGAAAACTAAAAGGATTTATTATATAAATGTGTAAGCTCAAAGTTGGATACTTTATTCCCTAATTTGTCTTTTCATTAAAAAATTGCCTAGGGCTTTCACAGCACTGCACATACGAGGAGCTCAATATTAGTCAATCTTCATATAGACCCATCCAAATATACTGAAATCAAATATACTGTGTCCAAAAGGAAGAGACCAGTGATTTTCCCACCAGATTGCACCATTTTTCATATGTAATATTAAAGATATTTTCCTGTATTTTTGGAGTTTTAAAGTCTGCATAATGAAAACGGGCTATTTATTGATGTCAGGGGTTCAGAAACACGACTTTATGGTAAATGAGAACTTGTACAAAAAGGCATTTTTTGATGCTGATATTTAAGTGTTTTGAAACGTTTTTCTCGGAAAATGTTATCTGCATATACATGTATGTATATAGCAGTATTTTATTGATTTGTTTTTATCATGTGTGTACAGGTATACACATTTGACATACCCACAGGGTGTTTGATGACTTGCATTTGATGTGTCAGAAATTTGATGACTTGGCCGGGTACCTCAGGTTTTCTATGAATCAATTTCCACTACAAATTTCTCTAACAGTCTTCAGCATGTTATAATACAATGTGATCCCAGGGAATTTTATAAAATTAGTGATTTTTTGGGCCTAACCTGCTCAAATAACTTGGGTGTCCTGTAGCTGTTCTGTCAAAGTATATCACGTCAAACAGCTGTAAAGTTTTTCTAGCTCCCATTCAAAGCTTAAACATTGTTTGTCATTCAGATTGCATCCATCCATTGAAATCCCTGTTCTTATCTAAACCATTGTCATTCCTATCTTTTGAAAAAAGTTTAAACTCAACAAATCTGACTCGGTATATGATCTAAAAATGTGGTAGATGTAACAAATCTGACTCGGTATACGATCTAAAAATGTGGTAGATGTAACAAATCTGACTCGGTATACGATCTAAAAATGTGGTAGATGTCAGAGTCTCATTTTGAGTCATTAAATTTCAATGAACACCTGTTTCGCGCCAAATGCACCAAAAGTTCCCATAAAGCAACCTACTTTTTGTACTACATGTATAGCCTATCAAAATTGACATAATATAAAATTCAACATGTAAATTTTCACATTTTTTGCTTGTTCTAACTTTTATAGTCATCACTATTATAAGGTATCAATAAAAATCGACACGTCCAAACAGTTATTTAATAAGTTTGATTCGGCTGTTGTCATCAGTGACATATCCTTAAGCTTGAGGTTTCACAAGAACTGTTTAATATTGCATGGTGCCTTCAATTAGGAAAGTGTCGAGCTGTGACATCCGTCAATCAGAGGGTTTCACCTTTAGCTTTTTGTTCAATCTCCTTAGTAGCTAGCTACATTGTACATGTATGCAACTCACAGGTTTGAGCCCTTGGGCTACCTCTCAGTTCTATTAAAATTCATAATATAAGTGAAATACATGTACGATAACATAAGATAAGAAACTTTATTTAGAGTCAATTTACAGAATATTATTAGCACCCTGGTAGCTACATGTACATGTACATGTATTATCACTGACTATTTTCTCTTCTTTGTAATCACTTAACAAATAAATAAATGAAATACTTGTGTTTTGTTTTTCTTCAGTAATGGAGTCACGGTTGAAGGTTCCACTCACAAACAGGTAGTTGATCTCATTAAATCAGGAGGAGATACTCTCACACTAACAGGTAGGGGAACATTTATTATCTTAATGTTACATTCACCTTTGAATGGCAGCCTTGCCGTCTGTCCAAATGCATTGTCCAGAACTTGACAAGTACATGTGGTTGATCTCATTAAATCAGGAAGAGATTTCACAATACCATGTACTTGCTTGCTCAGGCAGGTTATAATTGTTGTTTATTGTAAAATTTACCTATGATGGATATTGTGGAGTTCTTTAAGTCTGTCTACAAGTTTTTCCATAGCAACCCTAATCAAGTGTTGATCTCGTCAGTCGTCATAATAACAGATTGACCTACATGCATGTACATGTACAGTTAGGTTATAAACCGTTAAGATTTGAATACAAAATTTACCCGCAATACATGATTTCCTTGTAGCGAAGATTTGAATACAAAATTTACCCGCAATACATGATTTTATTGTAGCAGTCCTGTCTGTTGACTGGAACAAACATATGGGTACATGTAGCTTCTCTCTTTAAGGCATGTTATTATGAGATGATATTATCTGATTTTGACAGATGACTCCATTATTTATCATTCTGATCGATGCAGTATCTATGATGTTACATGTTATAAGTACATCTTGATAATTACATCATAATCAGCTTACCACGATCAATAGTGTAACCCATAATGTTGACTCGAGATCAGATAAATGGTGCTGAAAACCTACACGCTTCAATTCAACTAATTTCAACTCTCTTAGCTCCTTTGGTTTGAGCCATGTCAAATGTGTCACCTGCTGAAGACTCAGATATCAGCTGGCAAGGTATGCTAATTTAATGATTGTCATATACTATAACAGACTCGGCCTTTTAATTTGCATATACAGAGTTATACAGACCCACAGGAGTCATATTGACCTTGACCTTGACCCCTGGTCGTGGCGTATGTCAACTTTTGTAGGTCTGTGTCACTGTGTAGACTGCATCAAAAGGTTCTAACTGTACACTCTACCTATAATAATGATGATATTGGAACTACATATCTGTTTTTTTGTTGATCTCCATTATTCTATGCATGTTTGGGTGACTCTCATTATTTCCCATTTGCTATTGTGTATTTGTAAAAAGAATAGAAGGTATTTAAAACCATAAGACCTCAGTAGGATCCTATGTGGACAGATATCATGCATACTTTGGTCTTGTAATATATTGTAAGTCAGTCCTTTTTATTTTGTTTTATACCTCCCAAGATTGATTTACATCAAACTTTTTCCCAAGTGTTTTTGATGAAAAACTACTTACAGCGTTTCAACTAGGATTTTAAATAGACGTCTTTTAGGTTTAAGCAGCGAACAGTGCTGAGAACTCATGACGGACGCTGTCACTCCTCAATTCATTGACAATTATTGCTGGAGCTTCTATTACATGCACCTTAATACGTTTACCTTTTAAAAGGAATTGTAGAATTCTATGTTTGACAGCCAACAGGTGCTTGTAGTTGATTGATTTATTCAGATAGAGGTAACAGGTGTACTGGATTCTATGATATTATCTTGTGACTTTGATATGTGTAAAGTAATCTTTTAATGACTAGTCTTTATATACAAAACTGTCTGCCGCAAAACCTTTTAGTTTTAGAAGTAATACATATATTTGTGCTTTAATACCAATGAAGTGTTACATTAATGTTTCAGAAATCATTAACAATATTTTTAAACCAATTTATTTATCTACTCTGATTTTAAACTGTCAACTAAATGTCTCTGGCAAACTCTCATATTTGTGATAAATGTTAATTGTTGGAAATTTTTTTCTACACCACAGAAAGTATATTTTTGTTGATTTATTTCAATGGGAATTTTGAATTGATTGGTGTTCAACGCCATGCTTATGGGTATTACACATATACGGAGGTGATGTACAAATGTATCTCAGCATAAAAAAGAGATAGGAACACAACCACAAGATGTGAAGTGACTAATGTAAGATTTGTGGGAAAAATGACATCTAGTGCTAAGTATGACAGAATGACTGTAATCTAGTTACATTCTGCCCTACATGTATTACGCCTGACGGTAATCTAGATACATTCTGCCGTACATGTATTAAGCCTGACGGTAATCTAGATACATTCTGCCCTACATGTATTAAGCCTTACGGTAATCTAGATACATTCTGCCTTACATGTATTAAGCCTGACGGTAATCTAGATACATTCTGCTCTACATGTATTAAGCCTGACGGTAATCTAGATACATTCTGCCCTACATGTATTAAGCCTGACGGTTATCTAGATACATTCTGCCCTACATATATTAAGCCTGACGGTAATCTAGATACATTCTGCCCTACATGTATTAATCCT
>JAVFBZ010140709.1:0-21440 GCA_032466195.1 Katharina tunicata
ATGTTCGTATTGGCTTGTTATATTCTCCTTCCCTATTGTATGTTCGTATTGGCTTGTTATATTCTCCTTCCTTATTGTATGTTCGTATTGGCTTGTTATATTCTCCTTCTCTATTGCATGTTCGTATTGGCTTGTTATATTCTCCTTCCCTATTGTATGTTCGTATTGGCTTGTTATATTCTCCTTCCATATTGTATGTTCGTATTGGCTTGTTATATTCTCCTTCTCTATTGCGTGTTCGTATTGGCTTGTTATGTTCTCCTTCTCTACTGCGTGTTCGTATTGGCTTGTTATATTCTCCTTCCCTATTGTATGTTCGTATTGGCTTGTTATATTCTCCTTCCCTATTGCATGTTCGTTTGTATATAAAGTGTTTCTGGCTTGAACTGTAATTCTTATGACCTCACTTCCATTCGTGTTAACTGCTGAAGGTGGCAAAATATACCTGGACAATTCAGTGAAACTGAGTCTTTCCTTCTTCGGATTTGCACTGCATGGGTGTGCACTATTGACATGTTACTAACCTATGATATACACCATCTTCGCTAACCAAGAATTCCATTCCGAAGTACCCTACATTACATTGTAATAGAGTGTAGACTACATCGGAATAAATAGCGAAAATGAAATATATAGGCCTACAAACTTAAATTATAGAAGAAGATTTCTCGGCCATTAAAGCTGTTGTTGTTTAATCATTCCATGCAGTGTTAACAAAAAATCAAATCAAATACACAACGATAACCTTAATAGAGTGAAGAGCTTTAATAAAATATAATCATTAATAACTTAACTTATAATAATACTCATAATTGATTTTTTTGTAAAATAAATTCATATTTAGGTTGAAATATAGTCAATTATCTACACACTTAACATTCGTAATTTAGATTAATTTTGACAGCAATGAATAAATAAACGTAAAACAACCCGCTAGGCGAAAAGCTAAGTCAAAATTTTGGAAATCATATGGTGTTGAATTACATAAAAGCGCCTTGAGAGAAATGATACTATTTGTTAAACGATCTACCAGTTGATGGGCCTACACGTTGAAATGATGTTTGTTTGTTTGTTTGATTGGCGTTTAACGTCGTACGCAAGAGTATTTCACCAATATGACGACTTACTAATCTTAATAATTTGGTTGCCGGTGTATGGTGGAAAAACGGGAAGAAACCTCGTAAAAAACACCCCGCGAACTCCGCAGCCACCGGAAAACTCCCTTATATACCTAAGGTCCACAGTGGGGATCGAACCTATTCCGGGTACACTGAAGGGGGTTCCGTAGTCCAACGCTCAACCACGAAGCGTTCAAATGACGGCACAAAAATGTGGGATATATAATATGTATATACCGGTAGGTAAACGATGGATGTGCTAGAAACGATAAAATGCAATTTGAAAGACTTTCCGATTTTTAAACTGAAATATGAATTTCCGAATGAAATAGGTGGTTAATAACAAAGTTCCGGAGGTTTTAAATGTAGGAAAGAGCCTTGGGCCTATAGCCAGTATTTCCACTTTGTAAACGTTTAGAACCCGTTGAATAATAGAAAAGGGCGTTTAGAAGGAAATTATTATTTGTAAAAAGATCTAGATGCCTTTTTGGAACACAAAATGCGAGAAAAACTTAACAATATTTACGTTAGAAACGATAAATAATGAGTCTTATAATAATTATAATTAAAAAAAAGTGTACACTATCGACTATATATATAGACTTATGAATGAAAGATAAAATTTCCGAATTAAATAGGCCTAGGTGGATTATATAAAAATCCACCTATTTAATTCCGACTCGGACATTTTTCACAGAATGATTAAGATCATAATGAGCAACAAAAAGTTAAAAAAGGTGTTAAATGTCGAGAAAAGCGCCATGTGGGATATCTCCTCTATTTATTTTTTTCGTTGGATTTTTTTTCTTAATATCTTTAGGCCCATTCTTGGGCTTTGAAGAAGACAAGTTTTAACACGAGATCACACAAGCTCGTTCCCGACTGGAGGAATGTGACAGTCAATCCCGATAACTTGACAGTTGTTAGCTTGTCATCTCAAACTGTGCCTTTGTTTTATAATTTATCAAGTAGTGATTAATAATGGTTTTCAAAGTTTGTGAAAGAAAACCAGCATGGGGTTTTGAGAGCATTTGACATGTGTATTTGCTTCAAACACAAGCGAGAAATCTGGCTGGGTGTCTGTTGCATTCTGGGATACCTATGACATCATTGCATATTTACATATTCTAGCTTGAACGAACTGTACGCCATTTTGGCTACGCAGTAAAAGCCCGTTACCATTACCTATAATCCGGTTAAATCCGTGACCATCCGTTCTTGTATTTCTTTTTTAAGAATACAAGTTGTTCTCGGGAAATCACCCATAAGAACGGGCCGGTGTAAGTATGAATTGTTTACTCAGGAATGTCATTTCTTTGTTTTCTATGATAGATGTCAAGTGACGCCTTTGATGTTTTGATGCTGTAAAACGCGATTGCAAACCTCTGCTGTTAGGGAGCAGCATTGAATGCAAGTGTTATTGCATAGATTTATATACTCAGAACTGTATAAGTACATCGACCTGACAAAATATAATGATATTCAATGAACATGCATGGCAATTTGTTTGCAAATAAAATATTTCATCAAGAGTTAAATTCGTTCACCTGTAAGTTGCAATAGCACTCCGGGAATCCAATTATTTCGGCAGTGCTTAAACGTTCGAAAACCTGTATTATTCGTAAATTTGAAAAATTAACTTCCGTGGACACTACAGATTATATTTTCAGTCGATTGCAATTTGTGTGTAACAAATGTCCAGGCTAAAAGCATACTATTTATTTCTTTATTTATTGACGAATAGAGTTTTTTTCGTAGCATGGGCCTCCAGAAGTTTTCTATAGGGGAGTGCATAGTGCTTGAAATGTGCTGTTCATTTGTTTTTTGGTTGGAGGTGGTTCTAGAATTAGACCTGATGATTTTGGTATGATAATTTTTTAAAGCTTTAAATTGTCAGACAATGTGAACATCCGTGCCTTGGAAACTTTAGGCATAAATTTAATCTGATGGTGTAGATCAGATTGCCCACAAAAAGATACTGTTTTTCATGGTAAACATCGAACAGGAAGTATCAACTATAAAGTAATTGAATTTATTTCTTTTAATGTCGCTGCTCTAGACTTCCTCACCATTTGACACAATTAGCCTTAATATTGTGCTGACTTAGTGGCACTCAAATCGATTATTTCGAATCCCGTCGCGATTTTTTGTTTTAAGTCTTTTCCAGGCTTTCCACAATGATATACTGGCAATGCAAAGCAAAATATTTAGAGCAGGACGTTACACAAACCCAAAAAATTAACTCAAATGAAGTTTTGTTCCATATCTACTATCACAGTGAGTTTTAGATCCGTGAAGAATTGTCCAGGTAAACTGTTGTCTTCTGCTTATCGCATGGACCGTTATTGTTCAACTAACACATCCTTACAGGATTTACACCCAGTGCATTGTACCACTTTTTCTTCTGAATATGGAGTAGAAATATCTGAAGTGTTGTTGACATACGTCTAATCCATACTTTCTTTCATATCTGAATATAATCTTTTCTTTCAGATTTAAACGGTTCGTTCATCGGGTACACGCAGAGAAAATCGTCAATGTGTGCTCAGACAAAATGTCCACTCTTTCGGGGATAGGTAGCAAAGGGGAGAAAGGAAAGGGAAAATATACATCCATTAACATAAACACGATTTTTAAAGGCAAGAGTGTCGAGACTCAAAAAACTACCGGTAAGTAACCTTTTTTCTATAATCAACCCGGTCAGAAAGATTGCTTCATATTCTTTTCTCCTGGTGGTTAGGTGGGAGCTTCCTGTGCCCTGGTGCTCTCTGAGCTGCAGGGCATCGGAAACAAATTTGTTGTTGTGTCTGTGGTTTCCTTCACCTCTTTGGCTTTTACGCTGTCATTATGAAATTTATGAAATAACCTCACTACGGCATAAAACCCTCAATGAAAAACAAGCAAACAATCACATTCTTTTCTTACCATATTGAACAGGCCTGTAATGCTTTCTGTACACAATTAATGTTTAATGAAAAATATTCAAGTAGAATAGATAATCTCATGAATGCAGAAAGTATAACCAAATCTGTTTCAATCCTAAAGGAAAAGTCTTAAAATAGATGAACAATAGTGAGAATTATTTTGTGGAAATAAACATTCAATATTCTTGAACTATCATCATGATATGGCCGTTCTGGTTAATATATAAATAATAGAAGTTAAATATGGGTACCAAGAAAATATCTATTCTCATGTGATTCTTCTTTAGATTTAATCATGAAAATTGGTGTACAGAAGACACCAGAAATATAAGTTGCTTACACTCCTCACTTCTGCTGTTTCAGTACCTCGTCAACATGGGTTACAAAGCTTGGGTAAAGTGGGAAGTGTTAGGCGTATGCCGCCACCTGCCAATTTACCTAGTCTGAAGAGTGAGAACAGTGGGAACGACCCTAATATCAGTTTGGTACCTACAGGAGGATCAGGTATTTATTCTATCTAAACTACTTTAATTATTCAACCATTTGACCCCCTCTGAGTGTGTTTTGTCGAATAGGTAACATGAAATTAGATCACAAGCAAATTTGGGATAGGGCGTAATCCAATTATAAATAATTAATTTATTATTATAGCCTACTGTATAACTTATTAATTAGCCTCTGTGCCTAAGATTTAACAAGTTAGACTGACTGAAAGTCTTATTGTTGCAAAAATCTCCGGGTGAAAAGGTTGAAGAATTAGGGTAACTACATTAGACCCTTCTGTGGATTAAGATAAGACAAAAGCTGACGATAAACAATTGACATAAACACAATTTCTGTCTATTGCAAAGTGTATTTAAATACTTACATTTTTTTTTTTAGCTGGGACTTCGAAAACAGTATCAAAAGTAAATACTAATTGGGACTCCTTGAATGTGAAGATTACTGATATATATCTATATTTTTAGCTGGCCCTGCTAGCCAAAGACCCGAGGTAAAATCCCAGTGGTGTACATTTATACAAAAATATACAATATGGAATATTATATGGATTACAAATGTAGATAAAGAAATTTGCCTCCATCAGGATTTGAACTTGAGTCTCTGGCTTGCAGGGCCAGTGCAATATATGTATATATTTTTAATGTAGAGAAAGAAAATTTGCTTGTATGTTTATATAGTTATATATCCGTGTTTAAATTAATAAAGGATGGGGCAACAAGGAGGAGAAAAAGGAATCGGCGGTGAGCACCAGTGGAAATCCGCCGCAATCGTCGCAGCCGCAGCAGGCTACCACAGCGCATTCGCAGACACAGAATTCAACTCAGCAAAAGGTATGCAATTATAGTTGTGAGCACAAAACAAATTGAATTAAACACCATTTCTTGGAAGCATTTTTTTTTTGTTAACTCGAGACAAAAATGGTATGTTTGATAAGCATGCGGTTATTATTGAAAACTAGAAAATCTCTAGTATGCATGCATGGCATGTCTCTAAGCCAGGAAACTTCTTTAAAATTAATATTACACAGGTTGACACATTCTGTACATAAGGTTATTCTTGAACTATAAAGCCAGCATTCATCTGTAATTTATTATTTGGAATATTTCAGCAGACACCAGTTACTGGGGGCAACGGTACTGGGGTAAAATCATGGAGCAGCATTACTATGGGAGAAAGTTCACCGGGTAAGGGAGACGGTCTTTTTGTAGGATCTCTCTTCAATACTTTTTATTTATCAAGTTTACTCAAAATCCAGAGTCTGTTTAGACAATGGGCCAACAAGTTTCTTCAATCTCTTAGCCATAGCGGAAGTTTAATGTAAATTTGGATATTGTGGATTTGCAACCAAATGATACCAGTTTCATCTTTTATTATGGTGATAAGCACTGTTGAGCACGGTTGCTATAGTAATTGGAGACCACAATCCACCCGTCCTATCAGATGATAGTCTGGCCGTTTGTGTTTCATACATTCAAAGATGTGTAGATTAACTTTTATCTCGACTTCATGTTTCTTGTCCCATAGATTTAGTAGTGGGGAAAACCAGTGTTCAATTTCTGAAGTAATGGAAAAACTAAGATCTGCAATTCCATCTTATATTCAGCTCTTTGTCATGTGACCTTTCCTTAATATTTTGCTCAGTATTACATATGAAACACAATATGATCTGGCATTTAATGGTTTGTTAACAGTATTCTGTTGCTGATGAATTTTTTTTCATGTGTGCTTCTGACTTTTCCCTTCCCTCAAACAGCATCAACAAAAGTAGTCAGTCGTCAATCACCACACTTTCAAGAAGAGTTTCCGCGGCTGGCCGTAGGTGGAGACGAGAAGCCAGAAGATATCAAGAAGAAAGAAGAAAACAAAGATGTTCAGTATGGACCAGGGCCAAGTTTGCGACCACAAAGTAATTATTCATGTCTTTTTTTATCGCATACAAGATGGTGTAGAACTTCGCTTGAGGAGAATGAATAACTGGCATTTTCCAGTGGCTGCGGAGTTCGAGAGGTTAATTCCCTCTTTCCTACCTTAGTCATGCGTCGCAAATTTCGTCATTAGTCACAGTGAAATACCCTTCCTAAAAGTATAGAGTACAACACCAATCAAGTAAAAAGATAAATAAATAGTATGTTGCTAGTGATGTTGATGATGCCAAGTGATTTTCTTCACCAGTTGGACAGTCATACGAGTGGAATAACAACCCTATGTAAATCAGTTCTAAGCAACATTTTCTTCGTAGTTAAATATAGATCATGGTAGTAACTTTTTTCCTGGGATTTTTTCAACAGGCTTTCTTGAATAATACCTGCACTATTGAAAAGGTTTATCATACAAATCAGACTTTTCTCAACGTGTTCAATCATCCCAATTTTAATTTTAATTTTTCTATTAATATTTTGCACACGCATGTCTCAAATTAGTCTCAAACGTTGAAACCTAGTTAGAATATTTTGTTATTTTGGCCCAAGCCAATTCAACAAATTAAAAGTGATAAAAAAACGTTGAAGTAATTGTTTGTGACATAATGTTGATATGTGTTTGCCTGGAAGAAGCTGCAACCAAATGATACCAGTGTCATCTGTTATTGTGATGATTTAGACTGTTGAGCACGGTTGCTATAGTAACTGGAGACCACAATCCACCCACCCTATCACATGATAGTCTGGGCCGTTTGTGTCCCCTACATTCAATTCTTTTTTTTTTACACTCGGACGTCTTCCTTTTAATGTTGAAACAATAAAATAATTGTGCAAAATTCCTAATGGCAATTGTCATTCGCGTTAAACAACCTGAAGTGGTATTTAACACCAGGAAGTTTGTGTTAATAATACAAAAAGATGTAATCCATACACAACTAATAATAAATACATTAATGTATCGTTAGTATCAAGGGCCACCTGGTAGCCAATTTGTTGTGGTAACCTGTTTTCGTTACTTAAATTTGTTGTCATTGTTGCCAGTGTTTACCATATGGCATTATTATCAAGGGGCATCTGGAAGCCACTTTGCTGTGGTGTCCTGTTTTCGTCGCTTATATTTTTTGTTGTCATTATTGCCAGCGTTTGCCATGTGACATAATGAGTGAATAAAAGCCGAATTTGTAATAATTCTGTGATAGTGTAAGACTGTTTTTGTATCGGGTGTAATGCTTTTGTGTTTTAGATGTCGGGAGCTGGCGAGAAGGTGGAGGAAAAGGCGCCTTGCTGCAGCCACAAGTGCCACCATTATCCCCGACTTCATCGTCACCGCAACCACCGAGCCTGACAGAAACACAGCAGAATGGCCCCCCGATGTCCGGTGGTGGTGGGGCAGGCGATACGAGCCCACAGCAGCCAGCCCCACCACGCCCGGGCTCCAACCAGGGACCCCCACAAGGTCCCCCTCACATGGGGCCACCCATGGGCATGTCTCAACAGTTCAGAGGCATGATGCCACCATTCGTAAGTGTATTAAGCTGGTAGCCAATATTTTGAGTTATAGACATGTAGGGTGAACTTGTCTTAAAGTTCTCTACAAAGGAACAACGAAGGGTTCATGGCAGTGACCTGGCTTCACATGTTGCCTGGTTAGCTAAAGGATGGACATAAATTAACTGTTAAGCTCCCTGGTAAAAACTTCATCAATTTGATGGAATTATGGCTATCATATAGCTTGAACAATTGTTTTTCAAAGTAACCTTTTGTACAAGTGTTAAGTTATGACATTCTAAAACGAAGTAATCTCAATCATATATTATCTTTGTCTGAAGAACTACTGAGCATTTGTTAAGCTTTACTTTTCATTTACCTGTTTGGTTGCAGATCTATGGTCGATTCCCCCATGCTGGTTACCCTCCAGGTCCAGGTGGTTATCCAGCCATGCATCGGCCACCATATCCCTACCATGATGGAAGGTGAGTCTTCAACTCTTTATAATAGAATACCTCTCTAAATTGGTTAAGATTCAGTAATGTTTTCAAATTTAAAAGCTAGGTGAATATCTTGCCTGGAAGTGTGTTGTAATTATGTTAATCTCGACTAAATGATGTGAATAACTTGAAAGGAACCTTGTCTTTGTTATTCTGTTGAAGAGTTGGGTATCTTTTCACCTTTGGTGGCTGTTGTATTTAACTCTATTCTGTTCACACTTCTGATTGTTCAGTCTATCATGTAGCCGTGAACTGTAACTGTCAAACTGTTAATATGAGATCAAATGTACTAAATGCCCTCATTTGGCCATGTGAACTCTGTATTTCCTGTATTATGATATGTTAGTGTGTGCTACAGGTATATAACTAGAGAAATTGGATTTAATTTTACGTTTCATTCTGGTTTTCAGTCCAACACAATTTAATTATGCATCCTCCTGATATATCATAAATAGAATGTTAAAAACATCAACCAAATAAATGAATTATAATGAAGATGTTTATTGTACAGTAGGCGATTCCACGGTCCTCCCCCTAACATGGGCCCCCAGAGACCGGTGGATGGTGAAGATCCCAATGATAAAAGACCAGCTATTATCAAAGATCAAGACCTTAAAGAGTTTGATGAACTCCTGGTTAAAGATGATGATGATGACGGTTGGGCTGGGGCTCAAGGAGAAATTGATTATTCGTAAGATATTTAGTTACTATCAACAACTTAGATCCACTTGTGTACCCAAAGTGATTCAGTGTTTTTAATAATTTATTCAGATGTTTCGATAGAATTAAAAAAATAAAAATGTAAGTAATTTGTAATTTGTGTAATAAATAGTATACTAAGATATGTGATGATATATTTTTGTAAACCGTTATTGAAAACCAATCAGATGAAGTGATTAACACTGTGTTGCGTCAAAGTTTTTGGGTGGGAGCCTCCTGTGCCCTCGTGCTCTCTGGAGCTAAGGGGCACAGGATGCCGATTTGTGGTGTCGTGTTTTTTTATATGATATGTAAATGTTTTGTCTTGTCTTGCATGTTGCCAGCATCGTTTAAGGTGGTTTCCTTCACTGATAGGGCTGGCACGCCGTCATTTAAGTGAAATAACCTTAAGTATGACATAAAACCCCAATTAAACAAACAAATAAAAAAAGTTCCACCAACAAAGATTCTGTGATTAGTCACTTTTGTTTGCAGAGAGAAGTTGGTATTCAGTGATGATGAAGATGATTCCAAAGACAGAAAAGACCGAACTCATGTGTGAGTAGTAAAATCTTAAATGAAAAAATTAAACCGTGCCTGCTATTTATTTGATGTTTTTTAGGGCAAGGCCTATTTAATTTAGGGTCTAAAGTCGACCCCATGAGTGTCGATAGTTTTGACAAGGTACCAAAAGGAAGGCAGATGTGCTTTTCATGCTCCCTGATACAGATGTTTTAAACACCATTTTTATAGGATAAGAAAAAAAATAATTGTTCCAAATTGTCTTTGCTTGGAAAGTGGCTGTTCCGAATACCCCTTCTGCACAGTCCTTAACCTTTGACACTCCATGAAGATTATGTAAAAAGTATGAAGTTTTTGTATATTAATTGATGCTTGCCTGGCATATTTGATGTTAGTTAAAATAAGCCAATCTAAGAACACAAACTTGGGTGATTGGATTCTCAGAAGAAATGAAAATATGCTCTTTGTTTCCTTTGTGAAGCTATATAAAAAGAATGTCTAATTTGACAGGGGTCTACCTCTTCAGAAATAAGATGTTATAGTCATACCGTAGTACTAACATACCAGACATTGTAGGCAATGTTGGGTACTGTGTCATCTGTATTTTGACCAAGTTCAACTTTTGTTTAACTTTTCATTAAGTGGTATTGCAGCAGAGACAACCTTAATTCTGGTTAAGTTCTTTTATTGTAAATTTTATTTCCGATCATTGTTATGAAACAGGCGCGAAGGTGGTGAAAGGGATCGACCACCAAGAGGAAACAGAGATATCCGTGATGGAAGAGAGCGCCCAGCTCGTGAGCGCAGAGATATTAGAGAAAAGCGCGAACCTGAACCCAATCAGCGCGAAGGCAGAGATGGTCGTGATCAGAGAGATTTGCGTGAGCACAGAGATAATCGGCGTGAAAATTGGGAGTCGCGTGACGTCCGTGGTGAACGCCCAGTGGAAGGAGAGGAAAGAGAGGTGGAAAGCAGACAAAAGCGAGGAGACGAGAAAGAGAATGACAGAGAATATCAGGACAGACAAAGGGTAAGGGGGGTATAACAATACTTCAAAATTCAGTAAAGCTCTTCCAGGCTTCTTGGTCCATCATCAATGATAGTCCAAAAAGGCATGTAAATGTGGTTTTTCAATATTTGACAAGTCACATTTAAAACGAAATAACCTGCTTTAAGCAAAATACAACAAACCGATACATGAGTAAAGCAGTATTTTACCTAAATGTGGACACTTTTTCAAATTACTATAGAGGGGTTACGGAAGCTACCTGTGGTCTAGAGCTCTCTTCTCTAAGAGCCACCCGGAAGCTGATTTTTTGTGTCCTCTCGAGTCCCTGTCCTGTCATGTGATGTCATTGTCTATAACCAGTACCGTGGTTTTACCCTCGCCTTGTGCGCCGTCAAATGAGTAAAAAACCTAAAGTAAGGTGTAACACCTCAAAGAAACAAATTACTATAAGTATGTACTTACTACAACCCACTGATTTTTTGTTGACAGGATGAGAATGGTCCACCAGTCCCAAGAGAGATGTGGGGTCCAGGACCTCCCCCACCTCATTTCCGTGGCCAAATGAGGCCCCACCCTGGCGCAGATAATTCTGTAATTACACATTTTTTTTCTGCTACCCTGAAATTTCCTATATTAATTCATCCTCTGGTGCTTCATAGGCAATTTCACTGCGCTTCGGCAATTTTTTTTTTAATGGACAAAGATAACTTCAATTATCTTTGGGCATGTTGAACAGAATAATTTACCAGTAATTTTAAGTTCAATCCCTTTCCTTGGCATTTATTTAACATTGATCAGATTTATTTTCACAACAGTGGCGACATGTTTCTTGACCTATCCTCTGCTGAGTTAGTGTATTAACTGGGTCTATGTGCACTTTTTGTGTTTTCAAGAAAATTGGTATTGAAAATTCAACATTTCATTTAGCAAAAACTAGTTTTCCAATTCAATACTAAATATTTACATTAAATAATTGCGAAAAAATATAATTAATGAATAATTGTGATGGCAATTAAATCTAGTTTATAACTGTTTGACATTATAAACTAAATTTTGATAAAAACGAAGATAGATCTTGTGAATTTGCGGCCGACGATACATTGAATTTTTTTTATGTGAAAATATAAATATTGTTTAAATAATCAGATAGGCTAATGAGATCGCTAATGCTTAAAATTATGGATCTCTCCTGAAATGGTATTAGCATTGTTAGTTTGTCGCATACCTAGAACTACAGCTGCAGATATAGGTATAGTCCAAGGGATTGGGTGTTCAAAAAATCTTGACATCTGTTGTCAGAAACGAGTTGTTTGTAAGTAAATGTGTGGCTGAAAACTAGCCTGATTATTTTTTCATGACAAATTAAACTTCTATTACTCGGCAACAAAATAATTGCTGGAATAGTTTATAACAGATGAAAAAGTGGTAGTATCATTCCAGTTGTATCATTTGTTGAACCAAAGGTCACTCTTGAACTGAACATGGGTTGCACAGTTGTGACGGTTTACACCACAATTAGTAATTATCTGCATAAATATGGGCGCAATAGTGGCTTGATTTAGGCTGGTTACAAAGGTTGAACCCTTTCAATTCCAGCGTGGTTGGCACATGCCTCCCTACGACTTCCTACCAGGGCCTCGTCCATTTGGCTTCCGAATGGGACCCCCGCCACACTCGGGCCAGGTAATCCTATTGTGTGTTGGCAGCCCTTTTTAGCTGCAATTTGCCACTTGTGCTGTCTCTCCCGTAGCATGTAACCCTCAACACCTATATGCTTGTCTGGCTGCTTTACTTCACTTTTGCAATGGTCTTTCTGATCCATCAAATCTTTGACGTTGGAAATCCCTTGAGTGCTTGATTGAATATTGATATGCTTTTTTTGTTGATTTGGTTAGTTTGGGTATTTCAGTCGGTTCCTTTTTAACTTGCCTGCTTGTCATTCTTCCTGTGTGTACGACCATCTAACTGGCTTGTTAATTTTTCCCTTTCTATGCTTCTGCTTTCTCTCCATGTGTAGATCTAGGCTTTTTGTTTGGTGGTTTGTTTATTCCAACTACCTGCCACTAACAGCCTGAATGCTGTTTTGTTTTCAGCGTCAAAATTTTCCTCAGCAAATGCCAATGAACCGAAAACCAGTAGAAAATGACGAAGATGAAGTTTGGAGACAAAAGCGACGTCAAAACAATGACGATGTGTCTGCAGCCGTGGAAAAGGCGAGGCAGCGAAGAGAAGAGGAGGAACGTCGCATGGAAGCAGAACGAAAGGCAGGTGCTGCTGAAAAATTAAGACAGTTGGATGAGAGAGTTAAAAAGAAAGACATCAAGGTTCGTGTCCACAAATAAGAAAATCAGCACAACTGGAAATGCATATCTCCTACCTTAATTCATGCAGACCTGCGTTACTTCAAAATTGGTTTATATTTACAGCTGAGATATTTTAAGATTCATTTCCCATATAACATCATTGTTCTTTTTGCTTTAAAAAAAGTGTTGCAATATGTCCAGGTCTGCATTTGCCTCGCCCATTTTTTTTAGCATCAAAATTTTGAATGTTGTCTGCATGCTTTGTCTCTCGGATTTCTGGTTTGAAGGGTCATAGCACTATCTATTTTGTTGTTCAGTTATTCTTTCTCTCTTGTCCAGTTGATTTAGTTGACCAGCCTTTTACTGTATCTTGTTACAATTTGGTGCATTTATAATTTTATGTAATATTGGTTCTTTATTATATGAAGCAACTCTGAAATATTTCAAGGAATATTTGACACATTTGTTTAGTATATGTTAAAAAATTAAGAATTAAGAAATTGGTTGTGTGTCGTAAATAAAGAGGACAGCAAGGGAAGTGTCCAGTTAAATATTTAGAATATGTAGCCATATGATGGTTATTTGTTCGTAATGGATTTTGTATGTAACGATTACAAATTTTAATATAGCAGTCCTTGCCAAAACCTGTTTTGCTGCAATTTCAACAGTTTGACATGACTTGATGCTTGGTGGTTTCGACCCAATGTTATGCTAAATAGATCTATTTTATTTTATTAGTAACTGGCTCTGTAAATTTGTTATTGGCGTGAAACGTTTATGCCAATCAATACACATAATATGTGAATCGGAAGGGAGGGAAGTTACCCAAGATAGGCAATTTTGAAAAAAATAAAAGAATGTAACGGAATTTTCATATTGATTTAATTTATTTTAATGCTAACATTTAAAAAATTGAGATGACCTTAAGGGGAGTACATGATTGAAAAAGCGTTATAACAAACATCAGGTCTTCTATTTTCAGATAGGACTCCACCAGAGTACTGATTAAGAAAGTGAAGATATTTCTGAATTGCATTTTATCTTGAATACAATATTATTTGATTTTTTTCTCATAGGAAATCATCTGCTGCTTAAATGTTTGGGGTAATAACATGGTGGGGTTCACTTGTTGACCTTTAACTTTATTTTTTTATTGTAGTCGGATAAGGATCGTGAGAGTGATTCTGAGACCAGGGAGAGTCGTCACAGTCGTACGCCAAGTGAAAGCAGCGAAAAGGATTCAAGGGAACGTAACTTTAGAGATTCTAAACCACAACAACAGGTGATTTATATAGGTTTTACTATTCTTTTTTTTTGCAGCTGATTTTTACAAAAATAAATCGTACACCGGCAACGCAAATTATTAAGATTAGTAAGTCGTTATATAGGTAAAATGCTTTTGAGTACGATGTTACACCAATCAAACAAATACAAAAAGAAATCCACAAGGGCAGTGGAATGGCATTAGTTACAAAGCAGTCTGAATTAATTCTTTTTCCTGAAGTTTAAAAAAAAAAAATTGTCCTGTAAATTATGTATTGTAGCGCGTATGCAGTGTTGCCAGCTTTGTTTTTGGTGGCTTCCTTCTTGGATTGGGCTGGCACGCAGTCATATGAGTGAAATAATCTTAAGTACGGTGTTTAACCCCCAATTAAGCAAACAAATCCTTATGTTTCATTTGTGCCCCATGCTGAGCGGTTTTGTATAGGGAAGTTGTAATTTCACCATAAAATTTCGTTTAATAGGTAAATACTAACGTGTAGATACTGGGCATTGTGAAACATTTTTGTTTTTAAAATAGTGTAGAGGAAAATAAAAAAGTGAAAATGAATTCATCTGATTTATGAATCTGTTTATTTTCAGTTTTCTGGACGTTTTGCTAAGAATGTGCCTCCCCGTTTCCAGAAGCAAGTACAGGAACAGCGAGAGCAGATGCGGCAACAGCATCAACCACCTGCTCCCCCTCACTCCCCACACTCGCCCCATTCTCCCCAACAACCATCTCAAGGTCCCCCAATGCCTGGACAAGGCCCTCAGCAGGGTATGCCACAGGGCATGCGACCACACCCATGGGGCCCTGGTGGTCCATATGATATGAGAGGCCCCTGGGCTGGTATGCCTCCACCCTTCATGGATATGAGAATGGGACCCAGACCCCCACTTGACATGCAAGGTAAGATTATACCAAAGAAATGGTCAACATGGTATATCACATTAGGAGCGTTGGTATTTCTGTCTATTCAATTTTTGTGGAAGTTTGAAAAACTTGGAGGCATTATACGTAGAGATAAGCTCTGCTGACAGTTTGTGTTGTGCTGCCTTCGTCTGCTCTACAGGAATCTTAAAAAAACAGGAACTTTTATTGGTTTACCTTTCTTATAACAAGGTTTAACTTCCAGCTTGAAACAATTTTTCTTAAATACATCTTTTAACCTTTTGTTTAGTATTAATACAGACTATATATGTGCCATTCCTGAAATATATATATATATTTTTTACAAGGTATGCCTATGTATCCAGTACGCCGCAGAACCGATAGCCATGGTTCAGGCAATGAAAGCCATGAGGAGGCCAGAACACCTGAATTGTATGACAGAGATCCTAGGGCCTGGATGGAGAGAAACTTTGGGCCCCATGGACCCCCTCCAGGTAACTGATTTATTTTTTAAATTGCTTTCCTTAGTAAACTTTTAAAATCAAATATTTAATTTAATATTTTTAAACCAAGAGATAGTTAGACGGGCTGTCTGTTCCTAGCGAAGAGGCGTCAGGAAGTCAAATTGTTTGCAGCATTCTGTTTTCCATGCTTTGTTGCCAGTGAAGGTTGAAGGTGAATTGAATATTACACCAGTCCATAATTAAAAGACTCTTAAGTGGGTCTAAAAACTCCAATTAATCAAACCAACCATTAGACCTTCAAACAGTAGCCACTTTTTTTGAAGATTCAAATGAAGAATTATTTCTTCTGACAAATTTGTTCCATAGGTCCCTTTGATGAGATGAGACGACCGCCTTTCTATGAGCAACAGAGATCTTATTCCTCAGATTATGACAGAAGAGATCGACCTGAGGATTATGACAGGAGGTAAGCACTTTTCTTTTTGCCTGAAAAAGACCCAACACCTGAAGACAACTCTCAGGTTATTAAATTGTAAATGCCAGCAAAAATTTGATCTTCATTTTTGCTGAATGACCATCGTACGTTTGATATCCATTGATTGGTGTGAACGCCTCGCCCATGGTTATTTCACCCACATGATGGCGAAGTACTTCAACATAAGTCGGCCTGTGGCATTGCTGTATTTTTCCATATTATATTTATGCTGTCATACTTAGCACTGGAGGAACATTATCTTTCCAACAGTGATAACAATGAGGTGACTTCTGTTAGTCGCCGTCTACCGTCAATGTAAGTGAAATACCCTTGAGCACGGAGTTCAACACTAATCAATCAACAGTAGTCACACTATCTCAATTATAAATGTCCTGTGTTTTGCTGTATTGAAAAATATTGTTCCCCCGATGTTAAGACATCATGACATAAAGGAGGCTTGATGATATCAGATATGAAGTAAAGAATTAAAAAATTATTGGGATTGTTGTGCAGTATCAGTGGCTATAAATGAGCCACAAATCCCTTTTGTATCTGAAGCATATTCTATACTATTTCGGATAAATGTGTAATATTTCTTAACACCACTCAAGTAAGTTTGTAAGTAGAGGGAAATTATCAATCTGCATTTTGTCTTCAGTGTTTGTTGCTCGGTTGATAAAGCTGTGTTCCTATCCGCTAACCATCCAAAGTTTGAACCCTGCTTCTATTCTTTAAATAATAAAATAAAATTTACTCCTGAATGAGTAACTTGTTGTTTAACATATCAAAATTATGTTGATAGGGAGTACGAGAGAACCCGACCTGATTATGATTACAGGGAGCAAAGTTCAGAAGAACCTCCCCAGAAACAAGGTTCTAAGGAGCCTGAGGATGCTGAACCCCGCTCCCCACCTGTTCAGAAAGACCCCTTTGACGACTCCTCAGAAAAGGAAGAGCCAAAAGAACATAACAGGAGGGAAAGGAGAGATAGGGAATCTAAGAGAAATGAAAGGTAAACGCTTTGAGTTTATCTCAAAGTCAACATGAATTTGGGATCCTAATTTTATTTGTTTCTGCAAGTTGTATCTGCTTTGTGGCAAAACAGTTATTTATTAATCATGGTGAGCTTAAGTCTTGTTTAAAACTGACAAGATTTTGAGAGACCAGGAGCCTATGGGGACACCTTGTTGTTGGTTGTGTTGCCCACATATTTATAATATCATCCTCAGTCGATAAATACTGCAGCGAACACAAAGCAAATGGTCAATTTATATTGCGTTCAAAGATGGCGGGTTGTCACCGTAACTGGGAACTTTTCAATCATGCGACTTATAGATCCTATAGGGGAAAAAAACATGGTTTCAATAAAAATGGTCAACGGATATATCTTTTTTTTTTGCATTTAAGCTGTTGTAATGTAAAGCCTAAACTCCGGCTAAGAATTTGTAGTATTTTCTATGCATTTTTTTTTTTTTACAATGATTTTTTGAATATCTAGCCTTTTGTAATATTTATTTAGTAAATTTTGATTGGCAAGCTTTTGACACAAAATTTTAAGGGGCATTTTCAATTGTCGATGTAACTATTAAAACCAACTGATGTTTAAATACATTTTAGTCGCGAGGACAAAGAGAATATTCGCGGAGAAGAAAGGGAAAAACGTGTTAGAGGTCATGTCTATGATAGTGAACGGCCCAAGGAGGATAAAAGAGCAGGGAATGAAGGTGGTTGGGGAAAACAAAACCAGCCACATGGCCGATATAACCAAAGAGATGATGGACAGAAATCTATCAGATCAAACAGTAAGTATACAATTTAAATTTTGATAAGAATGTAATTTAAACTGTGACATCTTTTTTTGAAAGGTGTGGAAACAAAAAAACAAAGTTGCAGTCAAAATGTTGGCCAGATCAAGTTGTCTTTGTCCACTTCAGTCACTTCAACTGAACTACTGTAAGTAAATGTATGGTGGACTATTCGTGCTACATTTCTTGTTATGGTCATATCACTGAAATAAATGTGTATTAAAATGTTTTTGATCAGATATATAACTTTATGTTGTCATTCTTACAGGCTCTTATTCGCTAGGGTTAAATTTTTGGGTAATTTTTATCTGCATTTACTACATAAATAAATCATGGCACAAACAGTCCACCATACATTTTACTTACAGTGGTTCGCTTGAAGTG
Organism: Katharina tunicata; assembly: GCA_032466195.1. Classification (NCBI taxonomy): domain Eukaryota; kingdom Metazoa; phylum Mollusca; class Polyplacophora; order Chitonida; family Mopaliidae; genus Katharina; species Katharina tunicata. The sequence goes on from JAVFBZ010140709.1 coordinate 18,270, forward strand.
ACTTTCCATGGAAAACAAGAAATCCTACAAGAAATGTTTAAGCAGTTTTGTTAACAACTCTGCAGGTTCTGTAATTTCACTGACTTTTTTTGTTTACTTCCCCTTTGAAGCAAACTGTGAACTTCCTCAATGTGGAAATTTTGCTTTCAGAGGTTTGATTAAATTTCTATCATAACTTAGATGTATATTGCTGCAATAGTACGAAACCATTTTGCTGTGAGGTCTTTTGACTTGCCAGTGAAATAAAATTTGAACCAAAAAAAACAAACCTGTGAGATGTTCACTTAAATGTTATCCCACACTACCAATATACTACAAATTGGACTTGCTGATGTATTGGTCTCTCAAATGATACATAAATAACCCTTAAGCTAGTGCTTCATAAAAAATAAAATGTCTGCTTTTTATAGGACGTAATGATTGGCATGGGACTGCTCCTCCCCCAATTCCTCCACAACAGTCCCAACAGAATGTGCCCGAAAGGAGTACGTTTGTTCCCCTGAAGAGATCTGCCTCCAACATGTCTAATAACTCTGACAGAAAAACAGACTCTCCAAAGGAAAGCACTGCTGATAAAGCTGAGGTCCAGAAACAGCGCTCTATTAGCAAGGTAAAGTGGAAGAATTAAAAAACTTCATTAAGGCTCTATTTCAAGGACAAATTGTTGAGTAGGTTAAATCTGTAGTCAGTAATATTAAATATTAAGTGTCTGAAAGAGTTGATGTATTTAACAGGATATCACTTATGTGGTGCCGTAATTTGTTTCAGACGGCCTTGGTTGATATAAATGACCCGTCAATCCGTCAACACATAATCTGAGAATCTTGTCAAACATTAGGTCACACAATGTATTTTGTTCCATTTTATTTAAGTTTTTACATTAATTGTTCGCAGGAATCCTTGAAGGAGTCAAAGGTTCCAGAGAAATCTGAATCCCCATCTGGTGAAGTGAAAGAATCACGACGATCAGAAAAGGAAAGTAATTTAGAAAAAGAGAACCGAGACAGAGCTACTCCTGTGGATGATACTAAATCTGAGAAACAAATATCAACCAAAGACAGGGATCTTCAAAAAGATAGGAGCCAAGAAAAAAACACATCTAAAAGTGGGGGAAATCGAGAAGAAAAGAGGGAGAGGGATAGGTACAGTGAAAAGCCTCCCGCAAAGAAAATGCGTGATGATCGCAGGGATTACTCTGACAGAGGAGAACGAGGTCAGGGTGTCCATGGACGTGGTCGGGAATTTGTTAGAGGTCGTGGTAGAAGTAGAGGATCGCGAGGCTCCAGAGGCGGCATGCCTTCCAGTGTTAGCAGAGGACGTGGCAGGGGTGAATACAAGAGTTATGAGCAACGCCCACGCAATCAAAAACCCCAAAGCCGTTACTATGAAAACCGTAATATGAAACCGGAAGAGAGTGAGCACAGTGAAGGCGACGATCACCCTGAGGTGAGTACTCGTAGAAGGGGCCATGATGAAGACAGTGATGCTTCCGTCGAAGAGACTAGTGGAACAATGAGTGAAAGTTCCTGTGAGAGGACATCAGAGGTGCGCGAAGTGCAGCAGAATAATTCCACAAATGAGCACAGCAATCACAAGGAGAGCCGAGACAATGGGGTTAAGGAAATCTCTTCGGAATCATCTCAGAAATCATCTCAAAAAGGCAATTCCAGAAATAACAGAGATGATAAACCACGATCTGGAGGGCCAAGAGAACGCAGAGATGACAAAATTAATGTGTGGGAGAATAAGAACAATGTCTTTGACAACAAAACTAACGTTTGGGATAACCGGCAGAATGCATGGCAACGAGATCGTGAAGAGAAGAAATCTGACCATGGTGATGGTGGACGAAGGCGTATAGATGAAGATGGTTACAAAGGAAGAGATAGTGGTTACAGGGATGAAGGTGCTAATGACGACGGTTACGATGACAAAGGACACAGACCTCGTGGAAATAACTACTCTGCTGGCAGAGGTGAAAATAGACGAGGTAAGCATTGTCAAAATATGAAATATGTAGTCACAGTCCTCGCCTCCAAGAGGTGGCGATATTATGTCGATAAACTGATGTGTGGTGGTGTAGAACAAGTTGCAACCAAATGATACCAGTGTCATCTGATATTGTGATGATAAAGACTGTTGAGCACGGTTGCTACAGTAACTGGAGACCACAATCCACCCGTCCTATCACATGATAGTCTGGGCCGTTTGTGTCTCCTACATTCACCTCCAAAATTAAAACTTTAAACCACTTTTTTACTGTACACCAAAATCAGTTAATTTTTTTTATTATATCCCAAAAATTTAATGATTTGGTTTGTTAGGTGGAAGTCGTGGTCGTGGTAATCGTTATCACTCTGCTCCTGCTAGAGGCGGTGGTGGACCTGGCAGACCAAGTCGTGGTATGGGGGGATATCATCAAGGGGAGAACTACCGCAAAGATGATAAAGATAGGTTTGTACCACCCTTTCTATCAGTTTTTTTACTTTTGGAAGTAGGTCCTCATGTGGAGAGGTTAATGTACACTCAAACACAACAAAAAAACGTTGTACATGATTAGATTGCATTGAAGCTTTTGGGAAGAACGTATTCCATCATCAGTGAAATGGCAAATGCAAGGTAAAACAGTGAAACACTTGTTTAAATACTATAATTGAGCTAAACTTAAATGATATACTTGCATAAGCTAAAGCATGGTATGTTACTTAAAGTAATATATTGAATGGCAAAACAGTATGGTAAGACAGAAAAACATGCTTTTCCCCCATTGGTAGTTTATTGCAGCTCATGTCGTTAAATGTGTTGTTCCACAAAAATGCAAATTAGGGAATGGTAGTAATCCAATTATAATAATTAATTGTTGAACTTGTTCATTAACTGTTTAATAAGTTCGACTGACAGGCTGTCTAGGCTTTATTCTCGGGTGGTGATAAGGTCCCGGAAATATGGTATATTCATTTGAATTTTATTGAAGGTCTTGCTGTGATGTTTTTGTTCATCTGTCAATCCATTGATACTTCATGATATCAAACACTGAACTCTGAGCAAGATAAACTTTATTGACTTAAGTTATACTGCATTCACCGTAAAACTGAACGCCAGCATTTAATAATATTTGACTTTTATAGGACGTAACATGATATAAAAAATATTTTTTCTTAAAATTGTACT
>JAVFBZ010140720.1:0-21440 GCA_032466195.1 Katharina tunicata
CAATAATGTTAGGATTGTTCTGAAAATTGGGCAATATATACCTGATAGTACTACGCAAGTCATAACGGAGCCGGAATGTTCAATTTGACCATGGTTTTCTTAAAAAGCGAGTTTATAAATGTTTTATATAAATTTTAATTATACATGCTTCAAAGCCTGCATCCACATGATTCGTATTTGCTGCAGGCCACGGGGTGTGTCTCGCAGTGCGGACTTGTTATCAATAGTCTAAGGTTTACCCAATAATGAATGCTAAATTAATGAAGGGAAAGTTGACGACCATTGCTTTTATTGTCATCTGGTAAATGTTACCTGGAGTTGGAACTGTTTGACAAGAGGACCTGCAATGATTGGCTTAGATCGGTTGTCGCCTTACCTTTCTTTAAGTGTCAGGTCGATCCTCTATTTTCTAAAGTACAATGAGAGTACGTTGGTCGCTATAACCATTGACAATCGTTGTTTACAGATTTTATATGGAAAATAGTGACATTTTTACTCAACTATCCTATTATATGTGAGCCAACTGATATAGTGTAAAAAATAACAGTACTTGGCTCGAGGCTGAAGATGTGATTTTCGAGATTTAACACAGCTGGGATATTGTGAGCTAATAAAAAGTATCGTTCCGGGAACACAGGGAAGGAAATCAATTACAGCATACCTTAGAGCAGAGTATGGTTGAATTGATTTCTTCCGTAACAAGGAAACAAACATTAGATTAAGTCTAGTGCGGAACACCCGTGTGGAGCAAGTTTGAATAGCGGATTGAATTTAATTACAGTTCTCTTGTATCACAACATATATCAGGCCATCATACCGATTTTTTTTATCTAAACTACGTTGATATAATATAGAAATGTCACAAGGATCGCGCTATGTCAAAAGATCGAAAAAGCCTGATTTGACCTTCGTTTGAATGCATTTCAAGTTTTTCAAAAACGTTCGTCGAATTGCTATACTGTAGTCAATAAAAGACATTAAATAGCAATTTGTATAGCACAACTTAACCCTCAAAGAAATTGAGGTGATCCTCGGGTTAACTAGAGTTAGTAAAGCAATAAATTGTCGCCAGTCGCGGAAATTAAATATATTGGTATATTGCAACAGTTTGTGTACCGTACTTTTAGAGTATTGATTCCTTTCCTATAAAAACCTTTCTTCCAGACGTTATATTAAAAACGTCCGTATCTTGTTTATGTAGTTACGTATAATTTCTCAAAATGCTATTGCTTCCCGAACTGTAAGATTCGGGTCTGTATTTTCTCTAGCTCTTATGAAATTTGGAAGTGCTGTTCTCTTCCTTATTCGTTAAAATGTCCCTTTTTTGGACTGTTCCATCTGAAATTACAAAACCAATCACAGGATAAAAGACAGAAAGAACATCAAATTGAAGTCCTAAATAAAATATTTAATGTTCTTTGACATTTTGCATGGGTTCACCTCTTTACAAAGCATTTGTTTCAATCTGAAAACCATATTTTAACGTCTTGAAGATCATGTCAAGCGTGATATGAACGAAAGAGATTGAGTGGAGCAGTTATGTCTTTGATTTATTGTATTGAACCTTTATCACTTTCTCACTCAGAACTACGGTTAAATTGATGTGTGATTTCTGATCTTTTGTTGCTTAATCAAACACGAAATCGATGATAAATGTTGAGCATGACTTTAAGTGTGTTCACCATTAGAAAAAGAGTAACAACTCTTGAATTCGCCCAGTCTATTACTTCCGCGTGACACATGAACATTTATCGTAATTGATTGGCTTAGTTTTACATAGATGAAAATCATACCGATGACGTAAATTTTAAATGATAAATCCTTGAATATGAAGTTTAATAAAGAAACTTTATTAGAAAGATAATATAACTTTTGTGTTCAGAACAGGAAATCCTATCCGCGATCTCTTAAGACTGTACGCTCAAAGTTACTTCAGTTACAACGAAACGGCTGCGTGGTATCGCAGGAGTCAGCCATATTTCTCTACTTTCTAGTAACGTTACTATACCAACTTGTATGCGAAAACTGCTTTTGTGGAATTGATTTAGTCATGCTCAACGGTTGATCGGAGGTCAGTTGCACAATGCTATTTTAACTAGTTCTGCAACGTCACATCAAAGTGCACGTTCTTTGTCTTGTCACAAAGTTAACCTTGGCTTATCTTTTAACAATTACTCAGTCAATAAGTAAAAAAGGTAAATTTATATATAGCCACAACCCGTTTTAGCGAATGCTTGCTGAACAAACCTTTCATTAATAATAAGTGTTTATTCTCAGGAGTTTCCTACGGTATTCGTGTCAATTATTTACATTGTATAGTAATCACCCTTCATTAAAAAATCGAATCTTAAACAGATTTTCTTTTTAAAACAGTGTCTCTCTGACCTATTTTTGTAAATAATTCCGTGAAATGTCTGCCTTCTGGTGCTAAGGTTTTGCAATGGGCCAACACGACGTTAAGGGACTGCCCTAAGAGATCAAAGTAATAAAAAAAACATAAAATTATAGAAGGACGTTGTAAGTATGTGCCAAGGAAGAACAAAATTTGTTTGTAATTCAGTTAGGGTATGGATATACATGTAGTATGAGTTCCAATCCACGGATTTCATTTCTGTGATGGAAAGTACAAAATATTGTGTTATACTTGGCTCTCTAGATTGGGTTACACCGGTGCTTACATACATTATATGTTACAATAACTTCCAGCCTGGGGAACTACATGTATGAAGTAGTGAAGAAAATAATACGTTTGACCCAAAAAATAACAGAATGTCCAAAAGAGTTCAAGTTTATTGGTGCGTACATAATAATTATTTGCGTGTTACTGTTAATCTCATTCCAGTGATAAAATTCTTCAATCAAGTTCAATCAAGAGTAACTTGATAAGGGTTCTATCTAATGTTTTGTGCAGCCCGAAACCCATACGATTAATCCGATCTCCGATAAGTTACATTGATGAATATTACTGTAGTTAATTATGATATTTCTAACAGACGAAACTATTTTTCCAGCTGTCATACATATATTACACAGTTTTCTATACCTTCACATAAACTATTCCGGGTGTAAGTAGAATCCTCTCTTTGACGACAAAAAGTCATCTCTGTGCATTCTCTCAGCCAAATATCCAGAGTGGACGACATGTTTTCGGGGATTTCATCTCTTCCGTCGTTGAGAATCGTTTAAGATAAACATTATGGGGTTTCTTCTGTCCCTGTCTGTTGATCTGTCAGTACCACAATGCTCAATCTTACTTAAAAGTTTTTTTTTACAAAAGTAAATATTTGACTATTTCATAGCAATAACAATGACTTGAGAGTCCCCATCGAAAACATTATTCGAAAATGTTGCCAAGGAAAATTTGCACCCCAACCTACGTAACGTGTCTCCAACATGACAGGCACATGGTATGCAAGCTTAAGAACGGACGGCAGAATAGTAAAAAGGTAATTCGCTCCTGGGAGTGGTGGTCGTTAGAAGACGGGTTAATCAAACTCACACATTCCCCATCAATACCGAGACTCGACAAAAAACAAAATGAAACATTCCCAAGCCTTTCATTTATTAAATGTATTTAATTTTAATGACAAACGGTTGGTGTATTATGATGGTTCTAAATGTCAGATAAAATGAAGCCAAATTGTGAAGACTTCAGCTTCCTATCACTAGTACGATCACAACTTTAGACGCAGGACCATGAAGCTTAAAGGACGACAACCGATCCACGGCACGATTTCACTATTTTCCGTGTGTAAATTTAAAGTTTTATTCGCCTTTGAAAAAGCTTTATCTGATGCTGATATTAAAATTTTGTGAATCTTTTATGTCCTAAAATGTTATTTCCATGTACATATAGTAGTGTATTTCAGCTATCAGCTTGTTTATAATATATATCCATAAATATATATACGTAACTACCGGGCGTTTTAACGCTCACGCTTATACATCTGTATAAGGGGGCACGGCTATGTTTACGTTAACCGGCCTCCTGGAGAAAGACTCCAAAGTACCATCGACATAAAGCCCATGTAAAACAGTTTAGTCGGAAATGCAATTATCTTTAAATAGTACTGCTATGACTTTCTGTGGATGCGCTTATAAAATGAACTATATAACATATGAGTGTTGGTTGTATGGCTCAAGCTCGATGCCTGTATGTTGTGGTACGGCCCAATTACTACAATTTTTAAAGTCTCGATTTTTCTGAACCCGTGACGTCACTATTGATTTTCACTAGCTTAAATGTTCTCCGTTATGCTGACTTCGGGACCAATAAAATACAGGCATATGTCTTTAGATAACACAAGAAAAAAGTGAAATCTGGGGGGAAATCAGTGGTCATATCCTTTTAGATCAACGAAGCTTGTTAAACAGAGAATGTTGACGTTCTCATCCAAGTAAGGAACGAAATGCTTTCAGGCTAGAAACCACGCCAACATTCCTTGTCAATGTCACGCGAATAATTAAACAATGCGGATAGGTCAACATTACTTCTTCCGTGTCCAAACTTCTGGTTGATCCACGTGGTACAAACTAGGATGTTGAAAATAAGAAGAGAACAGGCGAAACACCAGACCAAGGCGAGAGATGGGATGGAAACAGACAGAACCTAGAACAATCTCATCAGTCTGTAGTTTTCTGCAGCATAAACTTTATCCGCTTTAATATTATTTGTGTGTAATAGTGGCTAACAAATATCACTTACACCGCATGTGTAAGGTATTTGTATGAATTTCATTGATGGTATTTTGTGTATAAATATATAAATATATTCTGTGCTTTTTAAAATGTCCGTGTTACATTGGTTTTGTTGTCTGTGTAGAATAAAGATCTCTTCGCCCTATTCTTCTGCATGACATGTGACGTCTTCGCAGCCTTGTGACATGCTGTTACCATAGCACAACGCTTATTTTGTAAAAAAAAACAAAAAAAAAACAGTCATTGGCGTCCTTACCTAGCTTTCGTTCGTGAATGTCACTCACTTTTGCACCAAGATAGCATCTTTATGTGGAAGAAAACCCAACCAGTAGTTAAAAATAAAAAAAACAGACGCTGCATGTTAACGACATCTTAAGTTTGGTGATGTAGTATAATTACTGAATGCACATATTCTGATTGTCATTCAAAAATCTGAAAACTTACGTACATAAAATTTAATCATTATATTACCTGTTCCCAAAGTTTCGGTAATAAAACCGTAACTTGTTGTACGATTGCAAACAAATTTCAACTGTGAGGCTAATTTCATAGTTTTTGCTGTAAAGGACACATAATACTTCGACCGAAAATAAATATTCAAACAAGGAAAAAAATTAAGAATAACGAAAACCTGGAAAGACAAACCGTATCGAGCAATTTTAAGAAATAGTGACCTTAGTCTATGTTTATGTGCTGGATCATTTATGTTGATTTTACTGGAGATTTACTGATTAGGGTTAGTATGGATAATACCAGAATCGTAAAAAGTATCCAACAAGTTATACGATGTGACAAGATGGTTAAAACAAAAGCGCCGATTTTGAAAACTGCTGCATACTGGCAACCTATACTCAATTTAATTTTTTGGATTGAACACATGAAAAACATTACAAACTTTCGCAGACTTTCAATGAACTTCTTCAAGTGATAAGTGATGGGAAGAAGACGCAGAAGGTGACTAGAAAAGTCTACATTTCATCTATTTTAATAGTTAATCTATACGGTTTTTATTTCAGTTTTGTACTGTAAATGAGATATGCATATGGCTCCATAAAATAATTACATTTTTCAGATGTTTTTTGCCCTCTGCAATCAAATTTTACCGCAACAACGAAATCGACCCACAACGAAACGTGCCTGGATTGATTTTAGATAAGATAAGTTCTATCTCCTCGAGAAGATTTAAAGCATTGAAAAAATGGGTAAGATGCCATTTGATATGCACAATAATTAGAAGTCACAGTGGTTGCATAAGTCTGTCAGATCAGTTTAGAATATATCTGTTTAATGTTGATAAAAAAGATTCTCGTCGAAACATAATAAGGATAATACTAGACTATATAACAATAGCGAGGGACGGATTACCTGATCGTCACAAATAAGTCGATTCTAATCACCATTAGGAATCTCATCGGGATACAAATGAAAACTTCCAGTTTCTCAAAGGATTATCTGTGGTTAATGACAGATCAAATAACTCTACTAACATTAGAGATATGCGTGCAAAACCTGCAATGTTATGTAATCTAGGATTTGAGCTAACTACCTCGGGCTATTAACACGAAATAGGTTATTTCAAAGAAACAACGTGTATAAGGCAAGATTCTGATCACTTTCATCCTTATCAAATCCGCATATTCTGGATGGATAATAAATTCTTCCCTTCAGGATTGATTGCAGCTATAAAATAATTTGAATATCCTATTGAAATCGGGCCTCTTCAGAGTCGAAGTTAATAACTTTTATAGGGTTTTAAAAAATATGTCAAAACTGATCAACAGAAAGTTTGACTGTTTGACGAGGAACTAAAAACCATAAGGATCGGATTGATTCCCAGTGCGCGAACTCAGACATTCATGTGCAAGTTTGGCATATCTAGCAATTTGAAAATTGATTACAAGAGAATAAAGGTATGGAGGTCCATTACAGCAATATAACTACACTATGTGCGACGGTAGAAACAATATAATATGTAACCATTCATGTACTTTATGCAACATATCCTCAAATAATGATAAACATAAATTACGGCGCACTTTCAAGCTATAAATTACATCAATATTTACAATTTACAAAACGAAAGCACGCCGATTGTTTAATGTAGATTATTTTTTCCATAAAAGATTGAACTATTTTTTTCTTCTGCAAACAAAAGCAATTAGCAGGAGTCAAAACTGTTTGTCGAAACGATGTCAATGTGTTCCAAACATCACAAGTTGGACACATTTGTTGTTTTTATACGCTACTTAATTCAATATCAATAAAGCACCACATACGTGTTATGGGTAATGTGAAAGAGTATATGGATGTATTCTTCTAACATCGTGGTTTTGAAACATACAATTCTCTCTATCAGCTAAAATTGAAAAAAAAATCAGAGTAGTTCCAACTAACCAGTACCAGAACAGAATCCTTTCACATCTTTTCCCAGTCTCAATGTGTCTATTTATGGAATACTGCTGTCGAGTAAGTGAAATTCCAGTGACCGCGGCGTAAACAACTACGCAAACAATTATGCCTACAGTGTTGAATACCTTTCCATACCGGTAAACGTCGTGGAGGTGAGACTTGTTCGGATACCTGGTCATGAAGGTATTAATGGTACTCAGTTTGCAGATTTCTAGCTAATCTATGTCTTTTATTGGCCGATGTTTAGTGTAAACATCAGCTTTCTCCATCTGCTATTGTGATCAATCTTATACAATATTTTCTCAGCTGATGGCAGGCATCCTGGGAATCATCCTATAACGGCAGGTCCTTCCTTCAAATTTTTCCTAAAGTTACCTCCTCACAAGTTTACTTGTATCAATGCTAAAATCCTACTTTATCGATTACAGACTGATCATCTGCAGTTATTTAGATAGATTTGTTTTACATGCATAAGGTTTTTACTGTGTGTTTTGTTGAATAGTGTGTAAGTCATTTTGTGCTGTTTTGTCCTACTTATCCACAACAGAGAACTATTCAATTCTAACTATTCAGAACTTTTCACAACTATTAATTCTGATGTTGTAGAAAACTACTGACAAACATGTTAAGTGTGTGTCGCCCCTTCTTTCAGCATTATTGTTATATGTGAACCTGGATGTGCTTGGGAATATATTCGATATTCAAACATTCAAGTACATTTTGTTAAAAGTATATCCTAAATTGCCATGGTTTGGCTTTATACAGTAATCTTTGGGAATAATGCTGTGTTATTTTCTTATGTACACATGGTGACTTTATCAATTGCCTGCCTGTTACTGTATAAAACTATAAACCATTTCCGATCTATGTGTGTATATTGCATGCTTTCTCTATATGTAGGATGTTGCTGGGTGGTTAGGGTTTTTTTTCATAACAATCTTAATGTTTATTATGTAGACCATAAGTAATATAAGCATGTGTGTTCTAGTCTATGAATTATTTTTAAAGATGACTATTTATTAACAATTGGTGTTCTAGCCATATGAGCTATTTATCAGGATAATATTTATGTTGTTGTTACCATCGTGGCTTAAATCATTCTAATATATAAACACGCCTATAAATTTCAAATAAGTGGGTAAGTACGAGATTGGAGATGGCATATATTGTTTCGTGTGAAGTGTAGCCTGTCTCGTGGTGTCTGTCCGTTCGTGGATGTGCCGGTTAATAATGTTACGTAAAACCAAACGCGATCTACTGCTTGTATAGACTATAGATCTCTTTCAAAATATACTTCTTCAATCAAAATCTGTTGTTGTTGTAATAAGAAATGACCTGCAAAACCTTTATATATATATATATATATTCTCTACATTTATACATAAAAATATATATATCACTTTATTTGCACGGACCGAAGGTTCGATTTTTTGTTTTGAGAGTTGCCTTCTAAGGCCCCCGGGGAGTGGGGTAGATCAGATTTGTCTATTTAGGGTCAGCATGCCCAGAAGAACAGCGCAGTGAGAATTAGTTAGCACTTTAGTCTATATACTACAGCGAAACAACAACAAATGACATTGTTTACATAACGATATACTAAACTAGGCGCTTATAACTAAATATAGAAAGCCCCTGGATGGCAGCCTCATACCAGCCAACTAGGACATATTTGCAACAATATTATAACTATAAAGTACCATCTAGCTTTTCAACGCAGACTGTGAACATTGTGATAAAGCCACGCCATTTTGATTCTTCATTTTTACGCACTAGTTTTAAGCTAGTCACGTGACTGCTTGTGTCAAACATTCTTAGACACAAGAATGGAAAAGTTTTCAAATTGCAAAAATGGGAAATGTTTGTCCAAGGTAAGCAAACAAAATGTCTACCTAGATATAAGATTACCTTGTAATAAGAGCTGTCACAACTGCATGCTCGACTGCCGCACGATATTATCATATACGCTTTAATGTAAAAGGTGTTGTAGCTATGCTATGTATGCTATGTTATACTTATGTACGACCATTTTGTTGGTCATGTGAACAAGAAACTAGTTGTTTAAATGGCCAAGCTATTAGAGAACAAATCTACGTTTAATTGTTTTATTTCATGACAAAATTGTTCCACACCCACCATTTCTTCGATTTCAGTTTCTGTTTCATGGAATTTCGCTCGTATCCAAATAGCAGTAATTCGCCCTCCGATGACCGCATATTTATCGGCATTTTGCCGAATATCCCTACATAAAATGGTCTTTCTTTATGACCAGCTGGTTATACCAGCGCAGGTTTTAGTCAAATGAGTTGCAACTCGCCATTAACATGCAGACCCACATATGATAGTTGATTGATTGATTGGTTGTTAACGCCGTGCTCAAGGGTATTTCATTGATATAACGGCGCTGTATTCCAACAATAGACCACGACTCTTAACACCACCATAAAATGTGTAAGTTACTCTAGTGTATGATCTGAAAACATACTGCCCTTAGCCGGAAGGCCCCATATATGATAGAGCGCCGCTTTAAAAGCGATATTCCTTCTTTTGGTAAAGTAAATGCGCTATGCACATCACGTAAATAATGCGATGGTAGAAAAGGTTTTCAACATACCTATATACTTCTCAACCTATTACAGGGCAAGACAAGCAAATTTAGACTAGATTTCATTATTTTCCATCCGTAATTTTTAATAAGCAAAACGACGTTAACATTGTTGTTAATGGAAGATTACGCTAAAAGCTTTTTTAAGCTTTTATCTCTCAAAAATATTATCGCCATATACATAGTAGCGTATTTCAGTGAGGGTGCTTCTAGTATATGTGTTTTGTATAAATATAGAGAAAGACAATTTGCTTGCCTCCAACGGGTTTATAGTATATATGTTTTTGTATTAATGTAGAGAAAGAAAATGTTGCTTGCCTCCACCGGGATTCAAACTCGGGTCTCTGGCTATCAGGTCCAACACTCTAACCGACTGAGCTACAGAGGCTCACGTGTATATGTATATACGTGACTGCAGGTCATTTCAATCCTAACGCTTACAGTTATACGGAGGCAGGGCTATGTTCACATAAACCAGCCGCTTGGAGAAAGCACTCGAAATGTTTCAAGCTCTCTTGAGTTGACTCCCAAGTACGGTAGACAAGAAGCCGAATGAAACGGTTTATTCGGAAATTTACCTATGCAATTATCTCAGAGTTTCAGATAATTGCCGTAGGACATCCTGTAAATCTATCTCATGACATGAATACAAGACCAAAGATCGCTCGTAACAGTGATGAAGTTTACAATTATAAAAGCATCCATCGATTCATCCATGAGAGGACAGACACAAGCAGGATATATATGAACTGCGAACATTAACGTCACATCCGGTTTTCAAAATAACTAATAACGGCCTTGCTGTCTCGTTTTCTTTGCAAATACACTTGGAAAATAATAAGGTTTTGTCGAATATCGCTGATCTTACATGCCCTTTAAAGCTGTGAAGGAGAGTGGCCCATGTCTGTTGTCTAATCGTCATCTCTCTGCCGTCTACGTTTTCAAGTAAATTTGCACAAAGTATGTGACCGGTAGAGAGTAAGAATTATCAATTATTTAAACTTGAATATTGCAGGAGGTAAATAATTGCCCTCTTTCTTGTCGCAATACTTACGGGAAGAACGGGTTGCTGATACACTCAGAAACTGCTACCAAAGTACATAGACAGTTAATATTTCGCAAAGACTGACATTTTCAAGAGTCCAAGTCGTTTTACAATATCTCATCATTTGAAATTTTGAGTAGTATTTATCGGAGTGGGTCGATTTACCCTAGGAATTTATGGAGTCATGCATCTTGATAAATTTAAAGTGAATTTCGAAATGTGTCCAATTGTAATTTATAACAAATATAACAATGGATTAAGGACCACGATATATCTATATTCCAATAAAACTGCATCAATTAAGTTACCTCACCTATGCTATAAAGTGTTGTACAAATGAGCACCGTACACAGTTAGATTAATAGCTAGACGCCACCGCTAAGAATTAAACTATTCACAAAAAAAGGAGACGTTTTGAAAGGTTTACTGTATCACAAATATGCAAGAAAACTGTAAAATATACAACCTTGTAGACTCACATTCTCCATAAATCCAGATCAAAACAATGTAACATGGAAGGTAGATCGCTGATCGTTATACTTCAGGTCAAGAATATAACTTGGCGCCGTCTTGGTCTGAACTTCCCCGTTCGCTTGACTAAAGTTCATTCTGCCAATCAATTGTTCAGATCTTCGTTAATTTTACTAGAAAATGTAGACGTGTAAATCATGATAGATTCTGGTAAGATTATAATACGTGGGCCGATGTAACGTTTTACATTTTGTCAAATACCACAAATAGTATGGAGCTACAGAGATTAATTGCCAGCAATACTAGTTGATGCGAATCCACTGTCTCTTAATGCTCATATTACACAAACGGGTGGGTATGCAGTCAGCCTTTATATTCGGTTTATGCTATGACATGTAGGCCTTGCAAGGATACGCGTTGTTGTGAATGAAATTGTCCTATCTTAACAATTTGAAGGGGGTGGTATAGTCCCCAGAGCGGTAGAGCTATGGTCATACGTTCTCAGAATGTCCGATGAAACTTGGCGCCTTCTAAGACTCCACTTTGTATAATCTGAAATTACAAAACAAAAATAAATGACCGAAAAATATCCAATGCACAGAATGCAGGTGCTGGTACCGTAGCTTGTAAAAAAAAAATCCTGTAAAAATTCATGCAAGTTTCATGGCTGAAAATATATTTTGTTAAGCCGTTGCGCTTTGGCAGGAACTTAAAGAAAATTGTCCAATAAGTGTTTAGTAAAAATCTATATACCTTAAAGAAAAAATAATAAAATATAACACCACATGTCTTAAAACGTTGGTTCAAGGCAAACAAGGTTGTTCAACATTTTAAGCTAAAAAAAGTCGACAAAAATCAGTGCCCCCGATCGGCAGACAACTTCTATCACTTTTCTACTCTTATGGACTCAAGACACATAGATTTGTAGCTTTTACCCCATAGATACTTAATCAAACTCGAAACCGATAATAAATCTTAAAGTGACAATAAGTTGTTTTGCTGTCAGAAATAGTGTTGCAGATGGCTTCAACATGTGTCAAGCCTCCCTGGCACAAGGCATCAGACTGATATTAAATGAATCCAATTAAATTATCCTTCAGTCGCAAAAAATAGCTCTTAAAGTGGTAAAAATGTTGCACTTATAAACACTAATTTCAACTTTGAAAGTTTTTACCAAAGAATGTTTAACTTTTCCTTAAAAAAAAAAATGCTTACTTGATCCTGGACTTCTGTAAAACCAGGTCAGCATCCATATCAGTGACACGTGAAACTTAAAACAGCGAGGATAGGTCAACATTAGTTCTTCCGGGTCGTATATCCCTTTGAGCTTCCTAATGATCCGAATGATTAGTGTAAACACTAGGAAGATTAAAAGCAAAATAAAGCGAAAGAAAAAACAGATGATATTCAAAGGTGGAGGCGGAACCGGAAGCTCTGAGCACGATATCATCAGACTGTATTGTTCTGCAGCCCAATACTTCTCAGCTTTAATTTTAGTTTTTACGTAATGATGGCTGAAAAAAAAACGAAAAATGTCACAGATTAGATCAGGCCACACATTTGATGTATATAAAAATGTATACAAGATTTTTTAGATTTAAATTGCATATAAAAATACTGAGAAAAAGAGCATTTTTGTTTTTGATGCACTGGTATCATATACATATCGTGACTACGGTACGTCACTTAAATATGAAAATCTCATGTAATTCACTTATCAATTCAATCATTTGTTTTTTACGCTGTGTGTGCAACCGAACAATGGCCGATGTAAAGCTTCTTAAATATCTAAGCCACTGACCCAGGAAATTTATATTAGATTAGGAATTCTAAGTTTGCAATGCATGAAAATTATGGAAACTCGTAACGACTTTCACTACATTTATAAACCTGGATGGATAGGGATTTATGTGAGCTTCAGTATTATATCCAACTTGATCAGAATCGATCCATACCTAACCAGACCAATGGTGTAAGTAAACAGAATGAGATTAGCTAAGAAGACAAACAGAGCGGTAATCATTGGCGCCAACCAGCCCGTATAGCAACCAGTCCAGCTCCCGGGATCCCACATATTAAAGTCTTCTTCCAAGCAGGAATTTCGAGCCACCGATTTCATTTCTGTGAGAAAATGTTAAGACAAGTTACGTATGAGAGCGTTCTGATAGAGCAATTCGATACAAAAGTAAGTGATGGTTGCATAGATTGAATCAGTATAACAAAAATTCCGAGCTACGAATTTCATTTTTGTGATGAAGTGCCTAAACTTGTTTTAAATTAGGTCGTGTAGTTCGTTATAAAAAAAATATTAGCGTTGCTAGCGTTTACCCAATATAACGAGAAGTCATAGCCTGTGGAGACATGAAGTCCGAAATTTCACATATTTGTTTTGGCTGAGATATTAAATATGAGATTACTACGACCTATCCTGGCCAAATTTAATAAAGGGGAAATCTCCATTAGCCAGTACAAAAAATGAAGTCAGCACAACTGACTAGATTAGACCTCCAGAAGCAGTTATATCGAATCAACGTTCGCTAAAATGTATTAACCTTACAAAAAAATCCTATCGCCGGCCCGATTGGCTCCAGAATAACTGTCACAGGTTAATGATATAGAACTTTATTAGATGACTTATGACATAGAGACAGTTACTGATTTGATACAGGCAATTGTTGGTTGTAATAAGCAGCCCGGATGTAACTTTTTTTCTCTCACTACAACCCCGATAATTCCACTCCAAAGCCGTTGGTTATATTGTGACGTATTTTCAACAGAAACAGAGTCATGACATAACATAGCTGATCTCTTCGCTACTGTGTCGTCACTACTACGTCACAACGTTCTACACTTTGTTGCCAAAAAAGAGTTCTAGTTCAGTCACTGTATTTCTATGACGTGTTCAGGTGCATGTACTCAACAAAGTGTTTTCCGGTCCAAGTTGTAGATTTCTAAACACATTTTTTTAATATTACCCCAAACGTGGTCAAACGTGTAGTGTGAGAAAAAGATTAATCAACTCCTATGCCCGTGTGTTACAACGAATATCACTCTCGTCTTTTAATTAAAAAAAATCACTCATCGTAAGTTCGTTAAATTAACACACAGGCTTTCGTTGGTTAACCTCTATTTCCCACTACTACAACCCCAATATTTCCAATCCGGATCAGAATAGTCCGCCTTTTTTGACCCATCAAATTTGTTTGGTAAAAAATAATACGCATCAGTTTAGTTCACCTACAGGTGCCAAGATTCCCTGGATGCTTGCTGGCAGTCAAAAGTGCCGTTTAACCGCAAACCGTCATTAAATTTGCCAAACATAAAAAGCCAGCTCTGATGAGGATCCAGTTTAGTTCACCTTCGATGCCTCTGTAGCCGTGGTTTATGACGTATTTACAGATGAATAATATCACTAGGGATATTATGACGCAATAATCAGCTTTGGATTGGAATTATCGGGGTTGTAGTGTGAGAAAAAGATTCCTATTTAATTTTTTTTTAAAGTTAAATTAACAGACTCGAGTGATATTCATCGTAACACATGGGCTCCTGTTGGTTAAACTCTATAAGAACACTCTTCGACACCTATAACTATTATCAACTATTTTAAAGACATTTTCCATCTGCTCGTCATGTCATCTTGTGCATTTCTATGTAAAGTAATCGAAAGGTTATCAATTTCTGTTCTCATAATTAAACAGCTAAATCTAAAATAACCCTAATATTTGTCAGCAAATACAATACATTACACGTTCCCCGTTTCTCGGAGGCTTTTTCCTGAATTATTGGGAAAGAAAAAATACAATAACAAACCTGTATGCATGTCGCCAATGTGTATGGCACCAAATATATGCCAGAAAGGACGGAAGAAAAGTAAATAAATGTTGCGTTCTGGTGATTGTGGAGCGTTGGTGGACGGGAGAACCAAACTCACATACATTGTCCCAAAACCAATAATCGCCAAGAACAGGATGAAAAACACGGGCAGTAATTTCCGAGCCTGAGAAAGGAAATAACAATGAATTCAATAGTTATAAACGAACTACGCCATTCGCCATAACAAAGACCAATTCACACCGGATGCGACACAAAATATAACACTACTTATTATGTCTCGCGATAGTCGCTTGCTGTTAGACCTGTTTCTATTGTAGCAGCGACTGGAATTGTGTTGCGTTGTTATTAGCTCTGACCAAGTTATGAGCTCTTACAAATCTAAGTTACACAAATGGATTGGTAAATTGACCAGAGGGGTTTCGGCCTGGTTAAAAAAACCGCTTTCAAAAATGATTAGAAATCTCATTGTATGTATATGCTAAAATAATGAAAGAACAGGTCATTCATTGTGATATTAAATGTCAAACGCAGCAATGGCATCATTCTAAAGTAAACTGTTCCAACGTCATTCTTATATTAGATTACTCACAATTAAATGCATCCGTATCACGTTGGTTGTGAAAGCTTTCCAAAGAACAAAGAATCTCATAAATTTGAGGTAGAAAACTATCAAAGAGCATGCGTACAGTGCTCTGGATATACCACTTCCGCTTCCTGGATCTTGATGAAAGGCGTATCCCAAGAAAAACAGAAAGTAGGTCATGGCGTTCAGGATGTTCCAATCAGTGGTTAACCATTTGGTTATCACGTGTAAGAAACGTGAATCCCACAGGATTGATTCTTTCTCCAATATTGTCCAATCACCAATTCTTAACATTGACCTTCGGGTACTTCGAGGAATCCGATGAAGGTCATTCAATGTAGCAGAAGTTAACATCTGGTTGTAAAACATAAAAAGCGGGTGGGTGGAAGGATGTTAATTGATATATTAACGGTGTATATTTCTCCGCCATTGTGAATCACATCGGTATTCGCATGAATTTAAGCGCTTATATATTCAGGTTTCTCAAATTTAGGATGATTAGTGCTGAATGACTGATCAAATAACTCAACTAACTTACAGTCAGGTCAGCAATCAAAGTGCAACGTCCAGGGGTAAATATTATAACAGTATGAACATAGACGCCTCAGACTTAAGTAAAACTTATCAACTTGACTTGTTGCAGCCTGACATAGGGATCTTGGATGTTAATAATGTCTAGGACAAGACCTAAATGACAGAATGTCAGAACAGTTATGTTATCTGAACATTTCAGAATTGACGATTTTTTTCATTCCCAACGATTCATTGCCTTCATAAACATGATATTGAATTCCTCTTTTTACAGACGCAGTTTTATTTTCACCTATAAAAATTGAGTTTAACGCAGGACTGGTTAGAAGAGGGTTCTGATCTACAAGGCCTGGGCAACTGAGTACAGACTCAGACATTTAACAGTCAAGTTGACATGTCTAATATTTATTAAATGAATAAAATCAATAGGAAGAATCATTGGTTTATAACATAACTGTTGTGATGTTTCTACGTACCAGTGTTGATGAGGTAAAAGATGTGACAATCATTGACGCAATATAGGCCTATGCGACAATTGATATTACAAAATATATCTTTGTATTTACGCAAGAGTATATCACTTATATGACGAAATATACCTGATAGATATCGTTCAAGAAAAAAGCAATAAACCACGTGACCACAAGCCACTCCAAGGTCATATCATTTATCAAGGTCACAGTGAAAAGTAGTAGCAGACAAGCATGAGAAATCTGAAAGAATAAAAAAAAACTAAAAATTAACAATACAAACGGTGGCATTCAGAACAAATAGTTTCTAAAAACCAATAACAAAACACACTATATGGTACACATGCGATGTATGCTGAAATTGTTATGGAGAGTATGAATTGATGTAACAGTAATCGCTTAAAAGCATTTCAATAACATTTATTTGCATTTTCCAGTGTGGTCAAATTAATTGGATAATATCAGTAATTTAAATAAAATACTATTTTACAGTTACGATTTTAAGCATAATGCATGTTCGAATATTAAGAAATCGACGCGATCGGTGAAGGGCCCTAAGGTTGATGGATGTAGGTTATGAGTGTCTTCAGTGATAGCTATTTGGGAATTATTTACCAACAACACATAACATTCACAGTTGTTAGATTGTCTTAGTTTATCTGTTAAATCAAGAGTGACGTCGACTTGAAAAGTATTTCCATATAAAACTGTGCATTGTCAATGACACTCCAATACAAATACACGGTTAGACATCAACCCAACCAAGCGCCCACGTAGGCCACTGATATTTTACCCAATTTAATGTTAGATATTTTTAACACATCAGTGCAAATATGAACAGGCATAATTTGCTCTCCTATCCGGTTTTCTTCTGTGTTGTATCAATAGATATTTCCGTAATCAATGATTTAATTACTTACCAAGTAATATTGGTAGAGGTTGATAGGAGCTGAGTAGTAAGTACAGAGATTTGTATTTTTAGAGTATGATCGACAGCATGGGTCCTTGTATCCCCACACACCATTCTGGGCGGCGCTAGGTAACGGAGAAATTCTGTTCAATACATGAAATAAGAGAGAATCCGGGACAACGTGGCGCTCCTTGCCAATGGGCCTGTCCAGGTATCGTCCACTGTTATACTTCACCAACCGCCATGGGTTTCCGAGCAATAGAGGCACAGGAGGAATCCAACATATAGGAAGGAACTGCAACAGATCAAAATAAACTTTATGTTTGCTTATTGATCCGCTTTTTATCTGTTATTGTAAATGGCTATTAATTGCACTGTTTTGTAGATTTTTGTCTTTTATCTTAACGTTTTTTGTTTTTTTTCGTTTTTAAATAAAAATAATTTCGCATCCAAATGAACTGTGAATTTAATGAAACAGGAGATATAATGTTTGAAATATGAAAAGAAATAATGATGCCATAGTGACAAATCACAGACAGTCATTATTTCACCGAAACAGTCAAGGGTAGATAACACACACAAACCATACAATGGTCGAGTCTTTGCCCTTGGAATCGCCTTAGATCGCGATTCGGATCGATAACACGCTTTAAAGACAGTGTTACATGTTCGTCCGTTAACATTATAGCTATCGAAAAAGTAATTCCTACATATATTTTAAATCCTTTAGGAACACTGTGACAATATAGTTTAATATAGGAAATAGCGGTTTCCATTCAAATACAAATATATAAATAAATATATATACTCACCGTCCAATGTCGTCTACCAACATCAATCTCGTTCATGAAGATACGTCTACCGTACGACAGGACGCCAGGGGAAGCCATAAAGTCAGTTAGCTGCCCTTTTTGGGCCAGGTCCACTGGTGAAAACATCAGAGTTTCGTACGGACCCTCTGAGTTTTCTCTTGTCCCGAACAAATCCATCTTCTCGCCAATGGCAAATATTGCAAACTCTCGCCCGTAGTTCCGAAGTTTGTCCACTATTTCGATTGCAACATTCTGCATCTCCCTACACATTAAAAAGCCATTTACACGCAAACCTCTATTGCTAAATCGTATATCTCGTTTTGAAGTTTCTCAATTTAATAATTTAAATTGTAATAAAAAATACATCAGCCTTCACATCATTCTGTGAACTGTTAATCGCACCCTGTATACTACGAAGTCAAGCAGTCATTTATGATTTTACATTTTATTAAATAGCTTTAATATTAATTGATAATTTAACGCAAACCTTTTACGTTTTTTGACAATTACTATCAAACTAAGATTAGCTGGTAAAAGGTGAGGCTTGTTTAATAAATATCTGTCATGATTGGTTTTGAATGGAAAATTAGTTTTGTTATGTCTTGTCCTGTGGAAGAATAGTATATTAACCTTGATTTTTGTTTCCATGTTGTGCCGAGTTGCCGATCTTCTCTTTGTGACATTTTGGAAAGACGCAAATACATCATCGCCGAAAGAAGCGAAAATCCTGAAAAAATAAAATGGAAATAAGAATTTATGTATTAAATCAATTTATTTATGTATTTATGTATTTATTTATTTATTTATTTATTTATCAGAGTAATAATACATACAAAGTACACAGAACTTCTACCATTCCGATACTTCGCTTCCGTTTTCCACATTGCCGTTAACTATTGGCATATTTTTGTTATTCTGGTTATTGACACAATGAAGTCGATTATTTCTCAACTTTGATATTAGTATTGTTGAAACAGGCAAGAATGACGATAAGATTTTAGATATTGTCTGAAAGCGGATTAGGCCAAACGATCGTGTAACAGATATATAGAGAATCTGACTTTTGGACAAGTACATATTTATCTAGTCTGTGCTTTCGTGCCAGGTGACTTTATTTTATAAAACTCCTTTCAGCCTTTCTTTCGTCAGACAGTTATTTTAGAACACAATTTGATCAAAGTTACCAATAGTCAGCAGAAATGTCTTTGCTTTGCAGTGGAAAAGAGATTATATTCGAGTTTGATCATGGCCATACTCTGACGTCCACATCCACACACAGAAGTCACACAAAGAAGCAAGCTTTCTTGTCATATTTTGAGTGGACACACAAGCGATTCCCACAGTGTCACGCGTTTTGCGTGACAAGTGGTAGGTTTATGTCGGTTTAGTAAGGCATGTATACGCACTGTTACTACTATTTTGTTGGATAATTCTCGAGTTCGATTAGGTTTCTTAAAGTTTCTAAACCATTCCAGGGCGGTTTACGAAAATCGATAGCAATACATTTTGGGTGCAATTTTAACAAGTACTTCGGAACCACTTACACTTGCACATATCTCTTTAATTTGATACATCTATTTGTTTACTGTTTATCTCATTTAAATATTAAATGTATCATTGTTCGTCCGAATTTTATGTTATCCCCTGAAGAATATTTAGCAAAAGTAAAAATAAGTCAGTGGCACAAATATATGGCGCCTCAGAGAATTTCCTGACAAAAGTAGGCCAATATGTCATTAGCACAATAAATAGATATGACAGCTTATTGGACCCCAGAGATTTCACCGACTCACCCAGAGGATATTCTGACGTTTTAATCAACTCTAATAACTGCTCCCGTCTATTAAACATAGTGGCCCACAGAATGAGGTGTGCCGATGGAGGGTTTGAGAAGAGCTGCGGGACGGGTGTGATAGTGTCCGTCATCTCGGTATCACCTGTAAAGAAATATTGCAGAAAAGACAGATCGAAGTCGAAGCCATGTCACCTGGAAAGTCTTGGTCACGAGATTTGTCTCATTGTTAGAATGTTGGTATCGTTCCATGTACAAATTACCACATTTTCAAGGGATATATGGAGTTGTCCTATGCTTTGCGTATTGTCTTCCGTTTCATTCACACTGGATCTACGCGTTCGGGCTAGCAATTTAGTTCATTTTATGTGTGTTAATAAATAGTGTTCATTTTGTGGATTGCCAAACCATTAACAAATAAAGGTGTCAGTAAATTACCTACCATCGTCGTCATTCGTATTGTTGCTGTTGTAGAGAAGAATAAAGTTCTTTCCAAGCAGTCGACAGAGAATTCGACCAATCGATGACAATATATACGATGTGACGTCACCAGTAAAATCATCGGTAAGCTTAAAAAGATAAACAGATGTTCTTTTTTATAATACTGATTTGTCGCTTTTATAAATATATATGTATTTTAAAAATACACAAATTTCGACTGAGCGTTTTCGGAACGAAAGTGAAAGCTGTGAAATAGTGTTATCCTTATAATTGGCTACCTAATTTGTAATAAAACTCACGCGTATAGTTACAACATATATTTAGAACACATTTGTCGGTCAACAAATACTCATTTTGTCTTAAACGTGACAGAGATAATGTTCCCCGGGTCAAATAGATAATGATTTATTTGAAACTGCCTTTTAAATATACGGTATGTTAACTCGCTGAGGTAACTTCAGTAAGTCGTTATGAGAAATGGTGAAATGATTACCTGTAAATCAAACTCATCTCGGATAAATTCAACTTCCTTGCATTGGCCCTCTTCCTAAAAAAGTTGTGCTGTTCTTTAAATTTTGCCAAAATAAAACCGTCTGCAATGTGCTAGCTTAAAGTAACATACGCACTTAAAAGTTCTGAATTTTGCACTATCACAGAATCTCTTGAACAATTGATATTTTTCTCAAAAAGTACAAGTTAGAAGCTTTCCAATAATTCCAACATCGAATTTGTAAGTTGAACGAGAGTTTTTATAATAACTATAAAACTAAAAACTGAATTTTCTGTCAGAATATTATTATGTGGATGTGTCAATCAGCTGTCATAACTGAGCCACCCTA
>JAVFBZ010140731.1:0-21436 GCA_032466195.1 Katharina tunicata
CTACCTAGTTTTGTCTTATTGATGATTTATGCTAACACTATGACAGATCTACCTGGTTTTGTCCTATAGATGAATTATACTAGCACTGTGACAGATCTACCTGGTTTTGTCTTATAAATGAATTATACTAACACTATGAGATATCTACCTGGTTTTGTCTTATCGATGAATTATACTAACACTATGACAGATCTACCTGGTTTTGTCTTTAGATGAATTATACTAACACTATGAGAGATCTACCTGGTTTTGTCTTATAGATGAATTATACTTACACTATGATAGATCTATACCTGGTTTTGTCTTATAGACGAATTATACTAACATTACCTGGTTTTGTCTTCATCGAAACAAATCTTTGAGAATATCGCATTTCGTGTGTTGCTAATATTTTAATGTCGGGCAAAAAAACGTGTAAGAACAAGCACAGTAGGTAAATCTGCAATCGATATTAAATAATACTCTTTCTAAATCGATCTATGTTATAGAACTAATCTTATGAGATGTTATCTCTCTGTGTCACATTACAACCCGTATGACAGGGAAGTGTTATGGGTTAAAAGAGTTGGAATTGCTTTAAATGAGATGGAAATTTAAACCACACATGAAATATGACATTCGAATCTCTTATAGCATCAGTAGAAATAGCGTCAACGACGATATATTCAAAACTATAACGGACCTTAGTTCACGTACATGGTCTTCGTATTGGTTCTTCAGTAAAAGCTAGTCTGTTATACAAGATTACAACATAGGCATATACGTGTATAAGACCGCATCCTCCATATGCATACGCCTAACTATTAGGCTAACTATGGTTTTGTTATTAGT
Organism: Katharina tunicata; assembly: GCA_032466195.1. Lineage (NCBI taxonomy): Eukaryota > Metazoa > Mollusca > Polyplacophora > Chitonida > Mopaliidae > Katharina > Katharina tunicata. The sequence goes on from JAVFBZ010140731.1 coordinate 832, forward strand.
TTGATATCAATACAACCATTTTAAATCTCATTAACATCCTATAATGGGGATTGCCGATACAGTGGAAATTTCGATTTAATTCTTGTCCTATGCTCTGATCAATGAATCACCTAAGACCAGGGGTTCAAATGTGTATCTAGAGGCTCACCAGTTTGTCTTTCTACATTTATAAAACATACACAAATGTCAATTTCGCAATAGCGTATTTGATACATCTGTTTAAACTATGTTATCTCTGATTCAGAGTCCTCAGGGAAATTGCACAATGACAATAACGATTTATAACATCGGATGAATTAGTAAATACAATCTTCCTATAATGTTAAAGTCATTTATTATGTCGATATACACATGTAAGACCCGTTGGCATTAATCTATAGTCTAGAAAACAGCTGTGTACTGGGCCGATACTAAGATCATTTAATAGAATTTAACAGAACAGTATAAAGCAGATAGTGTAGACACTTCCACCGTCCTAGACTCGTCTTTAGCTGACCTAACCTAGTTCTCCATTATAGCCTAGGAACCGGTAACTTTTAATGTGTGTTTAATATAATTTCATCTTACCTTAGCAAGAGCATTGCGTACGGCGTCTAAGTTAAGATCTGCCCTGGCTAGGCGATTCTTGATAGGGGCGGAGGGTTTCACAGACCCCGTCGCCCTCGCTCCTGTCGTCCGACCAGGCATCTTTCCTGACAACCGCCCGAAATAATAATCAGACGGTTCCCCTGTGAACATCCTGTTACTCTCTCAATAGTACATAATAATTCAATGATAATGGATATGCCTTATGTCACATGCGGCCGGGTATTCCCAACTCAGGAGCCTTTCATCTTTGCCTATATATGGAAGTGTAGTAAAAACACCCAAACCCAAGGGCTGATATAGCCCAAACTAGAGTGGGAACAAACAGTTAATATTAAAGCACACGTGAACGTTAAGGTATATGCGAGAGGGAGGCATCCAGATGGACCCAGTGTCCTAACGTTGGGTGCAAAAATTAGGGCAGTAGATTTTTGCAAAATCGCTCCTGATAATTAAAAAAAATCGCGATTGTATGGTAAAGTTGAAGAGGATTTCCTCAAGTCCTCCGTAACGTGAACTAGTTAACCTGAGGTGCCCAGGAGGAAGGGCACACACACACAAAAAGAAGAAGTAATTCCACTTATAATTCGAGGGAGTACCCAATACAATATAGAAATAAGGCTTCTTCCACAAAGTTTCTCAAGCCTACGTACAACATTACCAGTGATAATCCGAGTACAACAAAAACACCCGAGCACAGCCTCTTGGTTAGACCAAGGTGCCGTCAGTGTCTGGGCTAGGCCACCCACAGCTAACCCAATCACATCCGTGGGTGCTCGCTGTACATGCTACGAGGGCAGCGCAAGAAGTGATTGTAACTTCAGCATCAGTTGTACTTCTCATGTCCCACTAAATACTGAACACACGATAGCTACAGTTCAGGATGAGGAGACAGGAATAAGCCTTCGCCGATCAATAGACATGAATACAGTATAGCTAATTGTAGTCCATCAGTGTATTTCTCATCACTGTGGCTAGTTGCATGTGAACACGACACTGTACCGAAATCACCCAGGTTATTATGTACGCATTATCATATCTATCTTCCCTTCGTTGATGGGACTTAATGTGAAGTAAGGGGTGCTTCCTTTCTCTGGTTAGTCCTTTGAACCGTTTGCTTTAAAGAAAATACCAGGCTTTCTTATGAGTGATTGAATAGCTTTCTGTCCTTGTCGTTGTCCTTCTGGAACGACTCGATGGCCGCTTGGGAAAAGCATTAGCCTCGTTTCATATTACCTCAGCAGAAATATCTCTCTTTAGCCCCAAGCACTAACTAATCCGTCCATTGAAGGAATCATCCAATATACATAAACGCTCAATTGCAAGTATTTGTATTTGTATTCTGGAATCCATCAGCGGACCTAGTTAATATAAATATAAGAGGCAGCCAGATTTACAGAACGACCATGTCCTCGAATGCAGCCACTAGCTTCTCGTAATACTGGTTCAGCATCAATTGCACACATCGATATTTCAACGGTTAAGAGATGTATATCCATCAACAATAGAGAAACAACTTGTTAGTCGCGGATGTAAACCTCATCAAATATGTCCATTTGTCAGCTAAAGAATTAGAAATGTACACTGTCTCTGTTTGCAGGATACAAAAGATAAACACATGGTTGAATTATTCAGGTGAACTTCGTCGACTCGTAATAATCGGCTCTGTTGAAGAAATCACTCCATGCATGGGACAGTGGTTATAATACCCATTGTTAAAATCCGATCATTGAATGAGAGGCGTGCTCATTATATGAAAGAAGATGCCTTGATGGAGAGACACGTTCAGTTGTGATGTGCGGTCAAAACCACAGCAAAGCCTAGAATCTAGGGCCAGCCAATTCCATCGTTAGTAACAACTAGACAGTACGTTCGATGTCTGTGAGAATCCCACACACACGACTTGCAAACTCCACTACTCTATATTTTTAACGCATTTCGGATTATAGTACTGCTATCGATTGGTGGCTATACGTGTGTCTGACGAGGCAGTCACTGGGGCTGGGGAAAAGACGCCCAAACACCTGTTGCCCGGGGCCAACTGAATTAATTAGTACATGATTAAAGAGACACCCGCCAGATTATTGGGCTACTCGGGTAGAGCAGGCTACTTGGAGACGAAAGGTAATCTCTCTTAATAAGTGCTCCCACCAGTACAGAACGGTTTTACAGACTGAGCTAGTTCTGGACCATGTACGTTTTTCTTCAGTCCTGAACTCTTTCCTCTTCAGTTTACAAAATGTGGACACAATCTTTTAACTCGAAATTCCAACAAAAGACTTATACGATATATTATGCCTGTGGCCTACATAACGTCTGTTGAATGAATTCTTCATTCACACAATTAATTTCAGTCCAATACTTCACTACAAACTGATCCAAAAGTCAATGTAAATCATATGCACATGTCCCTCGAAAAAGACTTCACGTCAGCTTTATCCACGGCCCCAGGACCCCGACTGTGAACATAATCTCCAGAAAGTTCTTCTCCAAAAACCTTTTCTCCACTATGTATCTTCGTTTAAAATAAGTCACTGATGTCTGGGGCCTTTCCAGCCTATAATATTCATATCTTTTACATTTCTTCGGCAAATCCTTTTCAAAAGATATTATTGTTTGCTTTGTGCTTGAGTTGACAGCTGATGGCCACTAGAGTTTGACAAGTTGTTTAACTTCAGCCATTTTCTGTTCAATAGTTCCTCAATTTGTGGCGACTGCTCCAATAAACCGACCTGTCAGCTTGGATTGACATGGACGTAAATACATGGTAACCCTGTGCCGACTCCTTCAAAGTCAGCACGAAGTCATTAGGAATCTAGAAGTGAGCAGTAAAGTTTTACAATATTCACATTAATAGCAAGAAAGAAGACAAATCTAAGTCTCGATGATCACATTTGGAGTTTTCTCGTGTTGTTAAAGTAATCCATTATATATCAGATCGCTATTCTGGATTTAGGTAAATAACTCACAATGTGACTTCAATGCATTACAGGCTGAACGAACAACTGGCGAACAAACGGAGACTGTAGTCTTCTAGCCAAGCCTATCGTACCTAAAGACAATACTCGTCCCGAAATAAGGGATTTTATTTTTGTTTAATTTGCTTGGGATTATCTGGTGTTAGAGACTGTCTTTCATGTCTGTCATTGCTCGATAGGCCTTATGGAGGGAAGGCGTAATGGAAACCCTCCGTTCATCTGACCTGATTTGATATAAGGGGATCAGGGACATAGCTCTGTCTGCTTCATCAAACAGAAACGAAGTGGCAATGTTTGTACTCTGTTAGCTAAAACAAAGATCTCTTTTATCAGGATCAACTGACTAATCTGTAGAACAAGCATGGTGACAGCATGGAACCCAGCACATCCCTGGAACCTCTGTGTTCTAACTCAACGAGAGGACGCACACCTAGTGAGTGCTCTAGTAGAATATTTAACGTCTTAAATATTTAATTATTTTCTCGATCTACACTTAAAAATAAAATCACAATCTGTAGAATAAAAAAATATAAAATGATCTTAAAGTACCTTAAAATAAAGGAGATAAGCCGTGTCCATAGGTACGCAAAATGTTTAAAATGGAAATAGATCTGTTGATTGGTGCTAATCGTCAATATCACCATTCCAGCACTGTCATGTTTGTCTTTATGTAACAATATCTATGTGAGGGATAGAACAGAGTCCATTAGGAGTTTTATTCCCGCCAATCGGCATCAAAATCTGAACAGATATGTGCATTATATTTTGGTGATTAAAGCAAACTAAATCAAATCAAATAAACACAGACTGAGATAAGATAAATACATCGCATTATTTTGTATACGATGTCCATATGTAGTTTATCAATAAAATTGCATGCTACGTTTAATAAACATAGATGTTGCTGATCTGGTAATTTATGTGTCTCTTTTTTTTAATCACATTATTTATTCTCTTCTTAATCTTATGTTCCTGATATTGAAATTTGAGTGTCTCTTCTTTCCATCGCACTATTTTCTTCTCAATCTTTATTTACTTTCTTAACTGAACAAACGCTAATATTATATCTTAAATATGCTGTGTTATAAACAATTGAGGGTTACCGTTATATAAAACATTTTACATCTGCTTTGTGTTTGTCCAGAAAACCCTATGCCTATTCAGGTCTACAGTCTACATCCATATAACATTAACCATATGGCCTGAGCAAATGTCTGATTTTATCGAATTTTACATATTTATTTGTCTTTCTCACAGAATGCTAATGTACTGACGAATTCATTTGCAATGAAGTTTGCCTTTTAAGAAAATGAATATTCATAATAGCTAATTATAACTTTCTTGTTTTACAATAATTTTCATGTTCATTTGTACACAAGATGCTATCAGATGTCATGATTACTGTCCATGTTTAAATATACCACGTATAGCCATGCCGCCAATCAATACATTGCGAGTGTTCCGGTAATGGCAGGGCATGGTTAGCGCCAGAGCATATCAATTTATGCATTCGTGCAATGGAAAAATACATGCTTTTCTTTTGTTGAAAAGGCTCAGCGTTGTCTCATATTGCTCAAACTAAAGAGATAAAAAAGATCACATAAAAAGTTGTAGCGTTGCGTGTGCTTTCGTATTCTTTGTGTATCGGTACATCGACAGACTTGTTATGTCTATGAGCAGTCGAAATAACCTCCACCCTACACAAGAGCCCAAAGCGTCATTTCTAACTTGAGGGACAAACAAAAGGCACTCTTCTGTCATTTGTCTTAATCCAAGTCGGGAAGTAATCCCCGCGGCACACAAACCTCACTGAAACTCAAAGCTCACTTGACCTGCTCGCCTTGTCTCGAAGTTTACTCAAGCAATCGAAAAAATCTCGCCCAACAGCTGCAGGCGTGCGTAACAACGTTTATATGCAAGCTATGATAACCATGCCAAGAAAGCACGCGTCAAGCGAGTCAAAAATCAAACGCCTACAGTTTTCATTAACAAGTGACGAGAATGCAGAGTATTATTATTACATTTAGCCAAAGGCTGTCAGTTTTATAATATTGTTTGGAGAAAATTGTATTTCTTTTTTTTTTATCATCCGTTTATGTCTGGTTTTGTGTTGTAGTTGTTTACAATTCCATACAATCTAGCCGCCGTCTTGAGACAGCAACGAGACAATGCCGTTTTTACCGCCATAAAGACCTTCGCATTAAGTTGCATGACCTACTGTAATTAAATTTCGGTATGTTATAGAGAAAACTGCAACGACATATATAATATCATCGCACTAAATACCCCCCCCCCCCCCCCCCCCCCACACACACACACTAGTGAGAAAACTACACTGGTATTTTGCATTTAGACTGCACCAAGCCATACACGACAAACCCTGATTAAATAGCAGATTCTATTTCCGGTTAAGACTCGTCATTATTCCAGGTATTTCCGGTCCGATATATTATATAGAAGATAAATTTCCTAGCTTGCAACAAAAATCCCAATCTATATTGGATATTTTGTGCCTACAATAGATGTTCATAAAGAGGGTTCGTAAACTTCCATATGGCCCAGAGCACCCTTAAATGAATTGTTATATTACGTCAAAATGCCTCGTCGTTACATCCAAGGCCCGTCACGGAAGTGAATCAATATCGACCGTTTTATACAAATGGATCAGATTAGCTTAGGATGTTTTTAGTCGATAAACTTTTATATGACACACAACCCGCTACATTATTTGTTAAAAATCGTGCTATAAATTTTGTTATGATGGTTTATACAATTCCATTTGCTTATTTTTAAATGGTTATAACTCATTTGTATTAAACAGCCAATTGATTAAGTTCAGTGACGGACCTTGTATGTAATTACAAGGCATTTTGAATATAGCTGTGAACGTCATAGCGAGGCTGTTGACGCTTGACCTGATTAATCGACCTATGAAGAATTTTTAACTCTTTCAAGTTTTTATTTATTCATTTTCTTTGCTGTTACCTGCTCTTTGTCGAGTTTTATTGGCGCGGAATGCACTTGATGTCTCATAGGATACGTTTATCTAAATGCACTACAAGTATTGCCTGCAGCGGTAAATATACCGCTAATGGGCTAACAAAAAATGGCCTGCCATTACACTTAAGCCGATAATCGGAGGTATCATTAGTATCACTTATGTAATGATAAAACATTCTTGTTGTTGGCGTATACTGTTTCCGCAATGAACTGCGTAAGCGAATGAATCGTCTAAATTTTACTAGGCCCTATCAACTAATTTAAAATTAAACAGAGAAAAAAAGTCTGTAGAAAGCAGAAACCCCCCAGCTAAAATCGTGAAGTATACACCATATTATCATATATGAACTTACTCACCAAAAACAGCAAAGAGCGACAACTCTTCCTAGGCACACAACAAGGTGACTAGTCAATACCTTAGAGTCAAAGAATCGACGGTAGGGAGAATGATTTGATTCTTTATTTTAGAATGTGCAACGCTTGTGACAGCTTAACGAGCTTAACGAGAGAGTTAAGGTAGACAACTCTTGCCAACTGCGTTCACAGTCACCGATCCACATTAGCCCAAACCAGCATTGCACTATCTATATTCTTAGTAAAAAATTTACTTAATGCAGCATACAGCTTGGAGGCAGTGTCGTGCAAAATTGAGATAATCTCTAAAAATTAAATCTATAATTATAGCCGCCATTACTGGAGACAACACTGTATCTAAGCGTACTTGGTGACTTTGGAGTTAATCCACGGTTGAGCGCACACGACTGTTAAATGAATGATTAGATCGTTTTCTAGATGGGAATTTGTTCACTAGACCACAAAGTGATATGTTTCATACATTCAGCAATAATCGCATAAAATATTGGCAGCTAAAGCAAACGCCTTATCATATCATAAATAAACTAAATAAAACCTAAATATCCCATTCCCCGTCACACACCCAACCAAAAAAACGATAACGAAAAATGAAAACCCTTTTTTCACCAGGTCAAAGATAACAATTTAAGAACTAAATAACATTATCTAACAAAGGCAATTGATTTGTCTTTTTATCGATATAACGTGAAGATTCCAGTTCTAACGTTTGATGAATGAAGAGAGAAAAACGTCCATATTCAAATTGTCCTGAAAACCAGACACAGTGACGATGGAGCCAATAACGGGCTTAATGGTGTACTCCTTACTTCACGGGATGTTCAAAGCCAAAATAACTGCCTTGGACTTAATTGTATGCGACTGAAATAAATTCAAGCAATACGATTATGACATAACACATATACAGGCTTTGTTAATCATAGTGAGAGAAATAAAAAGTCTAAGCAGAACACAATTGTATAACGACTGTGGCCTACTTCGAGTTTCCAGATTTCCAACTGTTGTACACAATTTAACATAAAAAGAAAACTTGTGAAAAAAAAGAAGAATAAATGTATATAAGATGTGTATTGAAAGTGCTTTGCTATTGCGTGCAAACAGTACAACTAAATATTAGATATTTACACTTTTTCTAACATTGTAATAAATGGAAAGTCATGTGTGGACTTATGGGAAGAGAGTCTAAACATGATCACATCCCTACACACATCAGATAATTATTTCCCCAAACTTATAAAGGCGGCTCAGACTACAAATGAACTCACTGTCAGCAGATTGAAGTTTTCACAGCAACTCATTGAAGTTTATTTTATCTGTCAATGCATTTTCCGGGTAGTTGAACTCATTTTAATTTTAAAACCAGTTCAAAGGCATTAAAAATCTTAACAATTTCTCTATTTCGTTTGAACAATAGATAAAACGCAAACAAAGCAAAGTGTTTTCTCATCCATGTGGTGGATGATTTTATCGGTCTGATTTGGGAACTAAAGACATTCTCTCACTTTCACTTTACAACAGTGATATGTTCACTCACATGGCTCTTAGCTTAACAGCTGCTTTCAAAATATCTAGCAATTTAATGTAAAACAGTTAAAAAGTGACCATACCCCATTAGAATCAACAATTCATATAAAACAAAATAATAAAATGTAAATGATTACACAGGAAAGCCCCCCCTTCTCTTGATTGGAACCTGGACGATAACCAATAACGTTCACCGAAGCTGGCAGAATTGATTTGGTCATCAGTATATACAGAGTAAACCTACTTTAGATTGTACCTTATAAGTTATAACTGCGCATGTAGTTTGTTCTATTAAAGGTAATCAAGTAAATGAACGGACGAAGCTGCTCTGGTAGCCGTGGGAACTTGGACTTGACACTACCCTTGTTACTCCAATACCCCCTGGGGTATATAACATACCTTAAATCACTCTTTACATACACCTCAACGGTAAAGTTAATTAAACAATTCACACATGGTTGTCTACTTCATTATTTCAATACACAATTCTCATTTATTTGAGAGAAAAAAAGGAACAGTTTAATTACCCAGTTACTGATAATGGAAATATATTTATATAAGGTTGGTAAAAGTTGTCCTCCTAGAAAATACCAGATTCCGCAGGAAATTAAAACTCGGGAACTTATTGTTTATTAAAATGGACCAGAAAAAAGACAACATGCTATTAGTACAAATGGTATGTAATTAAAACAGAGTTTAAATGAGGTCATGAACTGGTGGTAAGAAAATCGGCACGAGGTTTTAGTTGCCCTGCAAAGGTGTTTTGTAGCATGATTTTATTAGATAGAATTGTATACAGTAAGCCACTGACCTATACCGTGTACAAGAAAATTACAATGCACATTAAAATTCATGTTGTTTAAAAGAAATACACATTGTCGGTGGATTTTGCCCACCAGAGGGTAAGACAAAGACAAAGGAAAAAAAAAAAAGAATAATTGAAATAAGTTACAAAGGTGTTATACAAGCACCTGTTTTCAACTTAAATCGATAAAGGCTGGACAACAGGGATTCTTGGTGATCCTGAGCGTAGAGGCAGCACATTAGCCCCTGTCCAGCCGCAAGCATCAAGTTAGGAGGGTGGAATATTCATGTCAATTGTTCACTCCACCGTGCTAACCTAGTAAATGCTTTTCCGACCTGATCGTTGTGCAGCTACGATTTTGTTTTCCGATGGAGTACTGAATCAATATCTTATCTGATTATAAACGATGACAGATGAATATCTCAACGGTATTTGTTTTTCAACTCTTCTGCAATCAACTGTTTCTCTGATCTACTGTTGTGTTTAAAACAACATTAAGAGACTATTCAAACTGATACTGGGCAATTTTCCTGAACTCATGACCTTATAAAAAAAGGTATAATGAGATTGTAACATTAACGACTAAACGAACAACCCGATTTATTCTCAACATCTGTTGTATTATTATATTCTTATACAGGTGACATTAGAATGGAATTTATGTTTACAGTACGTGACCTATGTCCTGATTTACGCTCCTTAGCATTAAGTCTGGTCCTATCCCGAAAATTCCCTGATCCGTTAATCCGCTCTAGTAATCATATAATACGGCTTAATTGAATGTTCACACTCTGTTAACTCCCTTTGGCCACTCTTTCACGTACCCATACACAATCCACACATAATTTACATACATTTTCCGCTTCTGTGACCCATATATTTGAATATAATTAACAAGAACATATGTGAAAGCATTCTACTTATTTGACTTGAACTTTTATCTGTAAAAACTGATCAAAACACTCGCTAATTTGTTGTTTTATTGTACATGTACATTTATGTCCACAAAAACCATCATTGCACTAAAGTTTAGAGCTTGACAATTAACTTTTAAAAATAAAGTATTACGACTTTCATATTTATTACCGATGGTAGAATGAATCAGCTACTCTCCACAACCATATTCAGGCCAGCGAAGGTCTATAATATAAAATAAAGCGTCATGCAATAATAGAATCCCTTTATATCATTTATTTACATAAGAAGGTAAACAAGAGGTATAACTCGTTCTAGACACCTTGACATCGACGTGGGTTTAATACTTACTGCAACAGAAAAAAAGGTGTAGAACTTTAGCCGCAATATGTAATTCATCCCATCTAGCCTATTTATACAGTTATATTTTCTGTACAGATTGACGGTTAAGAGCTGTTATTCAGACAACACGACAAAAAGGAAGTACATTCACCGTCAAAAGGTGAAGTTTTGATCTAATCAATTTAGATTCCCTGGCAGGTTACATGGATGACGAAACAAGTAAAGAATGTTGTTTGTCTTGATTCAACCTCCACTATAAACATCTATTACAAACCCAACGAATAAAGATTGGACAGAGATTAAAGCCAACGAAAGGATCAGCGATAGGGTTTTTGCGATTTTGCCTCTGCAGATTAACTGACTGCTTAACTATCAGATATTTAAAAAAAAGAAAGAAATTTAGTTATGACCAATGCTATTTTAATTGGATTAAAAGAGAATTAAAAGATTGAAAACGGCCTGAGGAACTAGGCCGAAACGTTTTGCCTGAAATATACCAGAAGTTGTCCATAACATCTTATGTTGGCATACAGCTGCAGACCAATGATGTAGGTCTCAACACGAGACTGACACAGCAGTCACCTGCCTTGTTAGTGTGGGATAGTTAATACAATGTATAACTAACAAATTTACAGTTTTTTGTGTTTATTATGTTTGCGACATACGAACAATCGTAGGACGTAAAACTCCAACCAAACAAACAAACAATCGAGAAAAATGAAGAAGAAAGAAAAAGAAATCGGTTTAAAAAAATTTGAATTTGTCCCTACCTTATTATATTATATATATTTACTATAATATAATATGGTATGGGGACAAGTTCAATTTTTGTTTATAAAAAAAGGATTTCGTTCTTTTTTCCCATCCATTTTTCTCGACGTGTATGTGTCGCCCACGTAATAAACAATTAATAACACATTTTGTTTACTATCCCACACTTATACAAGACAGGTGACCGGGGTTCACAAGCTACTTTATAGCAAGCCGTATTTATTTTGTATGTCATTCGAGATATAAAACAAAGTTGTGTAGTTCTTTGGAGTACACCAAATTTCAAACTGTTGCGTTATTCAACGCTTTTAGTCATGAACAAAAAAGTGCTTAAAAACATAAAACTGACCCATATGTTAGTGAGAAAGTATCACGTTACTGACCAGTGACGTAACTGGCTCAAGCTTAAGCGCCTACCTGAAAGCTCAAGCTTAAACGCCTACCCGAAAGATCAAGCTTAACGCCTACCCGAAAGCTCAAGCTTAAACGCCTACCTTAATGCTCAAGCTTAAACGCCTACCCGAAAGCCCATGCTGAAACTCCTACCTGAATGCTCAAGCTCACACGCCTACATTAATGCCCATGCTGAAACGCCTACCTGAATGCCCATGCTTAAACGCCTACCTTAATGTTCAAGCTTAAACGCCTACCTGAATGCTCAAGCTTAAACGCCTACCTGAACGTTCAAGCTTAAACGCCTACCCGAATGCTCATGATTAAACGCCTACCTGAATGCTCAAACTTAAACGCCTACCCGAATGCTCATGATTAAACGCCTACCCGAATGCTCATGATTAAACGCCTACCTGAATGCTCAACCTTAAACGCCTACCCGAATGCTCATGATTAAACGCCTACCTGAATGCTCAAGCTTTAACGCCTACCTGAATGCTTATGCTTAAACGCCTACCTGAATGCTCAAGCTTAACGCCTACCTGAATGCTTATGCTTAAACACCTATAACAATAGGGCATTCTTTCGGAGTTTACCAAACCGGGAGAAAGCAAAAATCAAAAGAATATATGTTAGCAACACGCCTTTAAGCTTCTTGGAGATGTGGAGTATTTAATGTCTACATTTTAGTATGGGCTTATTTGCACGTTTCTACTGTCACCTCGTGATAAAGCCGTTGGTATATAGATAATGAATGAGGATGTCATTTGAAACAATTAAAACATCCAGTTACCCAGTGAACAGGATGTAAGTGATATACAAAGGCAAGAGCACTTTCATCGAGGAAAAAGACAAAATATTCTTAAACGTCCTTGAGTTTGTAAGGAAACGTGAGATCCTGTCATCAATAATGATCTGCGACTTAATTTCAGAAGGGCCTCTGAAGACAATATCACACAGGCCAGATCGCCTTTCAATCGATTTAACTTAAATAAGACGGATCATAAACGTTCGGGATACCATAAACACAGGCTTTTTGTGGAGATCAACTTTGATAAATATATACAACAAGATAAATGCAATAACATCCTGAATCTGGGATCTACGAAAAACAAAAGATGGGGAAACTTAACGTTGTTGATTCACCACACCTCACAAAGACATTATAATCGATAAATAGACAAAAGTGTTGGATCAGTTATGATTGATGACACTTTCTGCTTAGAAGTGATCGAAACAATCCAGATGGGTCACTCCATTATAACTGTCGCCAGTTGTTAGACAGCGTAAAGTTGTGTGACACTGAATATCTCTACCGCAACAACAAAAATCTGACAACACTTAAACGGCGTCTTTTACTTATGTAGTATTTACAAGTCGAAGAATATGTTAGAAAGCCAATACATAATTCTAATGTTTAAACGGATGGCCGCTTCTTGGTAGATTGGCTGCAACGCTGGTGCCAATTTGTCAAGAAGTTGTCGTCCATCCAGACGTTAATATTACTAATTTACTACCATATGTTTGATAACGGTGTTAGTAACTACACCGAAACGTCGCAACCTTTATAAACAAGAAGTTGTAATCCATACATGTCTTATCTTATTTAATTTAAAAGTTACAGAAAATAAAGATACAGCCTGTCACATTTTACAACATAGATACATTTGTTAGCGTTGCGCCATTTTCCATATACTGTACATGGATTGCGGTGAAATCGTTACTCTTCTTACTAACAACAGTCCAAAATGTTAATTTTGTAATAATTTACATGAGCTCCTAATGTGTCTGTTCACAGCCCAGCGCTGCACAAACGTTGACGGGCGACTGGCATTCTTAGCGATCGAAGAGAATGATTCTGAACAAGTTACCACGACATGTTGTGTATTCTTGATTTACATAACATTACCTAATGCTTCTAAGTGGTAATTATGCCCGGTAACCTTTCATCCTGATGGCAGCGCTAACGGTGCAGTGATCTATAGAAGTTCTACAGCCGAAAATAGTATAATCTGTTACGCTAAGCGAATAAGTATTGAAGCTCATAATTAGCATCATGCACCACCATTAGTCCGGGGGCAAAACATGTATTTACCGCAGTTTAGCATCTGTTGTTCCTTGGCTTGTCATATTGTTAATTCTGGCAACACAAATGTTAATAAAACAAATTGCAATGGTGTATAGTTTGGTGCGTTAAGCCGATGGCCAGAGCAACAATTGCGCATGAGCGAATGTTGACAGTTCTATTATGTCTGGCTGTTAAACAGCGTCAATCGCTGTTGTCAAGTGTCAAAATAAATGTGAGTTTCCCAGAGGCAACTTTCAACACAACGATCAAATACTGTTTTTAGACTGCAATTTATTGACTATTCTACAGCTAGATGGATGTTCATTTATTGTAATGAAAACGCGTGTTTGTAACAGTAAGCGATGTGTTATAGGCCACATCTGTTGCCATATCATCTACATACTAATCATACCTTGTCAGTAGAGTAGATAACAACTTACGGGCTAATAAAGGATATATTGAGACTTCATGCTACGTGCAAACAAAGAGGAGCAAATATGATAGGCGAGAAATGAATGGCTGCATGTAGATCGACTGATAGTTTTTGTTTTTAACATAATAATCAATTAGAACATGCAACCTAAAACTGACCGAAGTAAACCTATTGAATCGACTCTCAGGTTACAAATACGGACTCGACCAGTGCACGATTCAGCTTTTTGATGTCAATAAACTTGCTGTTTTTATTTTAGTAAAATTGTGTATTGATATTCATCCAATGTAAGTTCTGTCACTGGGAATAAACGTTGACAGGATAGAATCAGATAACAGTATAGGTACATGTAGGTATGTTAATTAAACTTTTAAAAAGGTGTGACGAATCACTGTTAACGTAAGGGTCATAAGTGGTACTTGTAGGCAGATAACAAGTCATTTATATCACAGCACAGAGGTATGAATGAAGACTCAGTGTCCAAATGTCAACGCTCCTTTCGAAGTTCCTTCACTGCGGTAGGCAAGGTTCAGTGCCAGGCCTGCTTGACATCTAGCCACAGTTTGAGTATGTTAACAGAGGGACAGTAGCATGCATTCTGACTAGCTGTATATAAGCTGTTTAAGCGATACCAGGTTTTGTACACAAATACAGAGTACTGGTTAGAAGCGATATTGCAAACATGTTTTCCGTACAATGGTCTGGGGCACGAGGTTAACGGGACACCGGGTGGTATTCGCAATAAACCGCACACAGGCGTGTGGCCAAGCTGTATTCCAACTGGAAATTCCTTAACGTCTGTGTGTAGGTCAGCATGAATAGGCCTGAACAGTTGATATGTTTTTGAATGCGAATTAAAACTTAACTGACATTTTGAATCACAAAATAATACGTATTGAGTATAGACAATTGGTTTGGGTAATGTTTGTATTAGTAAACGCTTAGTAACCAGTGACTGTTACTTACGATGTGGCCAAGGTTGTAAGTAAATTTAGCATAACTGACATACACTATTTTATATTATTTACTTTACAAAATTAAGTGCATTACGGGTGTTAACATTTAATGCATTGGATTATATTGTTTGTTGCCTAGCTTCTAGTGAAGTCAATTTTAAAGCAACAGTAACGCCTGTGTCACTGGTATTTCTAACGGCAGTCTGGCGTGATGTGTACGCGTGTCAACAGAAGTCTAGATGAGCTACGGACCCGTCCGTCTAATACATATCCATAATTATAATGATAATGCGATAACAAATATATTCTAAAACAGTGATCATAACAAATAAATACGTTTTCGTTTACTTACCTAAAGCCATGTTGACGGATTTAAGTGTCTTAAGCTTCAAGGACACTGACAAGTCAGAGTTAAGGTACAAATGACACAAGCATTAAGTCTGCACACAGGTAAGTCGATCAGTACCATGTAGTCAAGTAAGACTCCTCAGGTAAACTCTGTCTTAATTTACAGGTAGAATAGATAAATAAACAGGTAACTGTTTGCCGAGGTAGGCATTAAGGTGGTATCATGCTTCAGCGACTTTGCGCACATCCCGTCACGGTCCGCTTGGCAACGTTTATTTTCCCACGAATTAAAATTTAAACTATACTCGTCAAACTCATGTCTTCGTACACTATTTCGAATCTCTCAGTTGCAGGACGAGAAGGCTCGGGTGCGTTTCAGGGCACATTCCTGGCATAGCCCAAGCTACTTTAACTGGGCCCTAATACCTGCCGAGGCAAAAATAGGTCTACCCTCACAAACAGCCCCTGCTCGCGACTCGAGCTCTTAGTGACAGCCCGCGTTAATATTCAGCATGCTGCGGTCAGTTTTCGGACAGTGTCGGGTGGACGGTGTTTGTTTTGACACCTTGATTCTGCCCAGTCTGACGGGCCTTTACTCCCCGTCAGTTGACCACGTGGATGCTCCTCGATTCCTTACTCAAACAACTTTATTCTAGGCTACAACATCAGCACCTGAGGATCTTATCAAATTTAAAACAGAATTTTAGTCTAACACTCAGTTACCCCGAGAAAGGCTGTGTGTTCTTTGTTTAAATTGCCAGAAATATCGGTTAAAGTATTTTGTGGTTTTCAAATCCCATTTTTACACGGCTGTTCGAGATTTCGTGTACTTGCATTTGAGAAAGACAAGACAACTTCCAGATAGAAGTATAGAAGCACTATTCTTAGCACAAATATAACACGTCACGAAGAAGTAATCTTTTACATTTACTTAAAACATAGTGTTCTATATTCTTTATGAGCTTTGCAGACTGTTGATGGTTGCCGGGGGCTTCCTGTGTCTATAGGTCATCCCTTAACTCATGGGCTTCAGGAAGCTTGGGGCGTCCTTGTTTGCGTCCTTTGCTATCCCTTCGCTTGTTGCCATTGTCTCTGAGGGTCATTGGACGGGCAGATCGTCAAATGAGTGAAATAACCTTAACTACGACGTAAACCCAAATCATACAAACACATCACTACAAACATGATAGTGGATTTAAAAACAAATACACGAGACATGTAGGATTGGCAAATAGTTCATTGGATAATCCTTCCAGAAATCCACGTCAAGACTCAATTGCACGTTAAGCCAGAACCAACAAAAAACAAGAAGATATTTTCTTAAAACGCCATTTTAATGTTTTATTCGCATAGCCACTATAAAGGATGCAAGTTACTTTAGTATGTTATTCACTCGTCAGTAGGGTATATTCTAAAGGTCTGTCACTCGTCATTAAATCATATATACTTGTGATTTTTTAACTCTGATTTCTTATCTTTCTGGAGATGGAGATGAAGTGAAATAGACTTTTGTGTGTTTCTCAGGATTGCTGGACAACTAAGATAAAACAGATAATTGTCTCTATAGATTATAAAGCGATGGACGGATTAGCGGAGACTCATCTGTACACTTCTGATTATAGGTAGTACCCTCTTTACGGTTGAAATCATCAGCAATGCTAATTATATCGGTAACTTACAGTCACATTTGTTGTTTTTTTCACCTGTGTTCTAGGCTTCATGTGTGAGCCGTATGTTGAACAATTAAAGAAAACCACTACGGCGATTATAGCGAAAGATAAACTTGTGTCCAAGTGATTTGAAAACCCCCAATTATGGATAAGGTGGGAAATGCTGTAAAGAAACGAGTCGACTGTTCGTCCAAAATAAAAGGGCTGACCGACTTGAGCTGCTTGCTGAGTGATTTGGCGGAGGGCATGTACTGCTGGCGATCAGGGCACTGAAGGTTGTGTGCGTCAACCTGCAAGAGTTGCAGTGTCTTATGAACTGGAATCTCTCCTGTCTGAAAGTGCTACCACATCGCCCCACCCCTCTCTAACACTCAAAAAGAGATAAAAAAAAAACAACAACAACATTGTGTTGCCAATTTTTAATCAGCCTATTATTTTTTAGACCAATGCCAATTTCATAAACGATGGGAGATTATTCTTCGATCTCATGATGTTGTGATATTGTCGTCAATGGATGAAACGTTTCGTTAGAACTCTTGTGCGATTAAAGGGAACATTTGACTAGCATACAGGGAAGGAGAAACGGCAGAAATATATTTTATATTATCGACTCCTCTCATTCACATTGGACGCTGGATATCCTTTGATCAGTGTTAACTGAGATTATCTGCTCATCAAGCGCGTCGGAGATTTAATCTATAATATGGCTATCAGTTTACTGATAAATGATCTCAAAATAAGAATAATAATTAATCTTGCCTATAATATCTCGATATCTTTTCTCGCTGTATATAGGCAATGCAGGTTTTACTAAGAGCTGCACAATCAACCAGACTGAACTTCTCACCTGCAGTAGCGTGCACATAAATGTATGAACAATTTTATTGGTTTCAATCAATTTTTCTACAACAATATTACCAGAAAGTAGACAGTGGCATTTATATTTAAGTTCATTTTTATCCAAGCTCATAAATTGTTACTTCTTAAACTCATTAATTGTTACTTCTGAATCTCATTAATTTTTACCTCTAAAGCACATTCATTGTTACCTCTGAAACTCATTAATTGTTACCTCTAAGGCACATTAATTGTTACCTCTGAAGCACATTAATTGTTACCTCTGAAGCACATTAATTGTTACCTCTGAAGCACATTAACTGTTACCTCCGAAACTCATAAATTGTTACCTCTGAAGCACATTATTTGTTACTTCTGAAACTCATTAATTGATACCTCTGAAACGCATTAATTGTTACCTCTGAATCTCATTAATTGTTATCTGTGAATCTCATTAATTGTTACCTGTGAAACTCATTAATTGTTACCTCTGAAACTCATTAATTGTTTCTTGTGAATTGCAATAATTGTTACATCTGAAACTCAATAAATGTTACCTCGGCATTTCATTAATTGTTGCCTCTGAAGCACATTAACTGTTCCGTCTGAAGTATATTAATTATTACCACTATAGTCCAAGAATTGCTACCTGTGCTTTTTTACCTATATGCCACTTTGATAGCTAGCCGTACATTATATGACTTCCGAGCGGCACTAATGTAATGACAGGCCATCTTGTTGTTTTTGTAGTTATGTTTCCGCAAAAAGTGCGCTTGAGAATGGCTCATCTAAATTTTACTACCAACTTATATCAAATAAAACAGACAAAAAAAGTTTTCATAGAGCCAATTCAATTTGAAGTCTGTAAAAGGCAGAAACAAAAATTAGATAAAATCGTAAAGCAGTACCATCTCTAATCACATATCTTACTCGCTTCCAATAACAAAGAGGGATAACTCTTTCTAGGTGAACAACAAGAATGATTTGATTCTGTATTTTAGAATGGAACGTATATGGAGTGAGTTGAATGATTCGATACAGGCCTACGGTGAGTTAAGCTTATCTTTTAAGGAACTGAGGAGAGATATGACATGAACTAGGAGCGACACAGCTCCGAACTTCTAAACCAAAGGAGTTGACGTAATCGCCAATGCTCTGTGACTTGCGATTCTGTTATTTAAACAAAACAAACAATCAATTCAATTATATTATATTCATGATGTTTATTGCATGACTTGGACGAAAATGTACAATGTATGGCATAAAACTATTTTTACTTAAAGTATACATATGGGAATACTACTTTGAAACATTATTTTGTAAGTAAAAAACAAGCTCATAATTTACACCTTGATAGATGTACTACTGATTAAGCTGCTGGATAGAGGAATGAAATCCTTTTTTCATGTTCTCTGTCTACATGTCATATAAATGTATTATTATCCGATCGTTTTGTAGACCATGACGAGCGTATACTGAAAGTACTGAAAAAATATGTTTAAACCACGTTAAGGAAAAGTCCACAAATTGAGGATCAGTTTAATATTCCATAGAAGTTAAAGATCATCTCTTATTCCCGAAGATTTATAGAATAGTTCGTTGGTTCTTTATTCGGTAATATTCCTGGAAACCTTAAACATTATTTCTAAAAGCGTATCTACGTTTATTTGTTTGAAATAGGACACCAGAACAAATGGGCTTTCTGATGACCCTTATCTCAAAGAGCACCAGGCACAGGATGCTCTAAACCAACTACCCGCGCCTATCCTGATAGTACATGTTTATAAAACTTCTAAGAAATATAATTACAGAGTTAAATATGTTTCAATATGATAATAAAAGTTACATTGAAAAGTGAATATTTCGTCAAACAGCAAAGCTAAAGTAAAAAAGCTGCTAATAAAAAAAACACTTACCAGTATTGAATATTTTCCACTTAGAGCAGCCAGACTTGTTCAGGCTAATTACAGTTAAAAGGTTATATAGCTGGGTAATATAATCCAGTTCTAGTGAACTTTGATATTCTTCTTAAATATCTGTTTAGTTCTGAGACGTAGCCGAGCTCGGATACCACCATTATTTTAGTTTTAGCTGTGTTAGTAACAAACCAATGTTTACCGATTCCACACACAATAGTCCATGGCAAAGAAAACAAGCGAAGCTATACGAGATATAGTGTTGATAAAAACTTCACTTAAATTCTATGTCTACTTTGTAAATATAACCTGGAATATTATATAAACACACAGTGATGAAATAAGCGATAATATGTTAGATTGTTTACGAAACATGCCCTCTGCTTGATTTCCACCATCTTGCACATAAACTCCAGGATTACTTTTTGTAGTTTGTATTTTGCTTGTCGTGGGTTTTACTGTTGATGTGCATGGGTTGGACATATTAAGACATCGTAAATCTGAAGTGGAAAAGGTATGTAAATATAAAATCATTGTTAAATATTTGATTCAAGCATTTTTGTTCTTACCCGTGCTTAAAACATATTGGAATATAAAATAACAAGTCCGCACTGTGAGACACACCCCGTGGCCTGCAGCAAATACGAATCATGTGGCTGCAGGCTTTGAAGCATGTATTATTAAAATATACC
>JAVFBZ010140753.1:9790-21430 GCA_032466195.1 Katharina tunicata
GCAGGTAAGCAACCAGGCAACATGAGAAAACTTGAAAGATGACACATACAAACTTAAGTCTGAAGCAGGTAAGCAACTAGGCAACATGAGAAAACTTGAAAGATGACACATACAAACTTAAGTCTGAAGCAGGTACATGTAAGTAATATGGGCAAACTTGAAAGACAGTACATGCAAAGTTATGCCTGATATAGGCAAATAGAAGTGACAGGGGTGGGAGATGGCCCAGTAATTACAAACTTAAATAAAAAAAAAAACAGCTCCATGTAAGTTACGTTACTTGAATGATGGCAGATCATACAGACAAAGGTCTAGCCAGGTTATATATCTATTAGATTTATCATGCCATACAGCCTAGTTGAAATACTGCTGAATTTGGCGTGACACATCCATCAATCAGTTTAAAATCAAAATAGTTATTTCACTCAGTTTCCCTAGTCTCCCAATGACATCCATTCCACCTTAAAGTTGCTGTCTTGAGCTACCCTCGAGCTAAACACCAATCAATCAATCACTGACCTTGAGAATATAAAGTTCATCTGTGTTACACATGTTGTTGTTGTTGTAGGTAAATTGGTGTCAAACAAGAGAGATGAATTAAATCACATCTTAGACCAGTTTAACATCCAGGTGGATAACCCGGTGGCTATTTTAAACCAAGACACCAGCAGGAACTTTCTACATTCTAAAAATGCCAGTGATAAATACAAGGTAGGTTTCTATGCCGACATAACAGCTTCAGTTATTTATTTGTGAGGTATAACACACAATGTGCCGAACAAAGAGACATATTTTTAACTTGATGATTTCCTCAGCAGACCTCCCCTAATTTATCACCAGCAGTAACAGAAGAGTTTGTGTATATAAATTACAGCTAGTTCATGAGCGAAGAGTTGCCCGGGTTCGGTCACCATTTGAGGCATGCAGATTATTGGGTTTTTACATTTATAAAAAATATATACATGAAGTATTGGGCTTCTGCATTTTGTATTTTGAGACTTTCGCATTTCTGGATAACTGGTTCATGTTAGACCAGAACCAAAACATCAAGCCATTTTTGTTATGAAGTAGACTAAATTATCTTTGTCATTAGACATAAACAAAGTGGAAACTTTACAATAACTTCAATGGGAGTTCTAATTCTTTGAGGGGCCGCGTCGTGGCTTAGTGGTTGAGCGTTGGACTGCAGTCCTCTTCACTGTATCCTGAATAGGTTCGTTTCACCTTGAGGACCTTACGTACATTCGCCACATATTAATCTTCACAATATACATGTTACATGTATTGCCTTTTCTCGAGATGCGCCTATAGGTTATCCAGAACAACTCGAGATTCAGATTTATTTAGAAACTTGTCTCTGAGAATTTATCTAGAACATGAGATTATTTATCGGCTTTAATAAGTCGTTATCCCTGTGCCAGTGTGATTACTCGTTCTAAAATTTATAAGGGAAGTGTTCCTGTGGTTGCAAGGTGGTGTTAACAAGGTTTCTTCCCGTTTTCCCACCATGCACCAGCAAGGCAAAGCAGTCATATTAGTGAAATACCCTTGAGTAAGATGTTAAACACCAATCAAACAAACAAAACAAATCTAATTCTTTGAGAATTCTGCTCTGAAGAAATGTAATTTTGTAACAAAAAATGAGTATTAAAATGTCCAGGCATGGAGACAAGTGATATAATTCCCTTGTTGTACGTGTAAACTGTTGCAATCACTGTTTATTTGAACTATTTCTGCAGTTTTTCCTGAAAGCGACACAGCTTGAACAAATGAAGACTGATTATGCTCTAGCCAATGAGCAGCGTAGATTCACCACTGAAATCATCAACAAAAAAGAACAGGTTAGAACGGTTTTAATGGCGGGTTTACCAAATATTGCATAGGCAAAGTAAGCATGTACTGTATTGATTATAGGAAGAAACAAATTTAGACATAAAAAATGAACATTTTGTTGTCTTTGACAATCGTTGTAAGGATATATCCCAGCGGTATTCCTGTAAGGGTAGGGCTAATTTCTCTCCTACTAATATATAGATACCAAAATCTTGTGGCACTAAACTCTAGTCAATCAAAATCTTGGCACGGAGCTAAGAGGATGTTGCTTTTAGATTTTATTGCCCAAGGAAATTTATTTATTTTGAACACACAGTTCTGTCCCAGAATCGATCAATACAATCAATTATGTAGCAAATGCTTTCAAGTTCTGTTGTTATTTGGTAGAATTACATTGATTTGAATCAATTCATTTTATTTTGATGTGGATCTTTGAAATGTGTTCTCAAATTTTGTATTTTTATTCTTTTTCAGTCATTACCCTCTCTAGAGAGAGAAGTATTAGACTGGGAACAGAAATTTAAAGCTCTCTCCTGCATTGAAGATTTAAAGAAGAAATTAAAAAGATTGGAAAATGAGATGGCTTGGGCACATGTCCAAGAAATAGTTAGAGTAAGTCATTTTTCACAAGAAAAATGTCTGCCATAATGTTAACAATTGTATTGGACATTAAAGTATAGAATTTAAACTTGTAACTGTCTCATAAATTAATGAATTATATGTTTGACGTTTGGTTTTCTAATTACTTTTATTCAACTTGAATTGTTTCATCATGTTTTTACTGCAATTTTTGGTGTTATGTATTTCTGCTTTATTAAAAGTCTTATATTTTGAACAGGGTCTGGCTCCATATGAAAAAGACCTACGTTTGGAGGAAAGTCGAATGCCAAAATTTGTGTCCAAGGTTACTGATGCTCAGGTTAGTGTCACCATATTTAATACTCTGCCACACAATTGCCCTTTGAATTGCTGCCCCTGTAATTGGAAAAAGTTTTATATTCCTTAAAGTCACATGAGCACCCAAAATTTGGATTTTCAACTAATTCTGTTTGCCTTGCTTTTTTAAATACAAGATTTGATGTTCGTTCAAAATGTAAAAGTCATGTTAAAATAAACAAAGCTTGTACGGATCAGGAGAAATCTAGCAGTTATTCAAATTTAACGGAAAGAAGTCTGGCCATATTTTGCTCACAAAGACTTTGATCCAGCCGCGGTTAATGACCTTGTTTGTAACGAGTCAACATTTTGAACCTTGTAAGGGGTGTGGCTAACAGGGTTGACTCGGAGTGCTGGGTACATCAAAGTGTGACGGCAGATTGACACATTTCCAATTAAAATTTCTGGCAGAATTTTCAGTTTTTTTACCAGGCTTTAAATTGTTTTGTAGCTTTTAAACTACCTTTACCTTCAAATCTTGGGGTAGAATTAACAAATTACCTCAAACTTCTACTTTTTGATGAAAATATATATAATTCATGAGATTCTGGGAAACCCAACATTTAACCATCCATGACTAACAATAATGAGATTTGGGTTTTTGAATTTTTGCATTATATATAGGAGATAATTTTATACAGTCTTAAACTGTATAAAAATCCCCTTGATATAAATAAAGCATTACAGTTACCAGTCATACATTGAATACTATTAAATCTCTAGAACAATGTTTCTTCAGAAACCCTTTGAAGTTTCCTCTCGCACACTGGCGTTTAATGGTTGTCGTAACAATGAAATCACACTGAACCATGTTAATCCGAAATGAGGCTAATATTATTTGATGAAAGTCTTCAACGATTGCATCGATCTATTTCAGGAGAAACTGGAGGGTTGTAAAGAAAAGCAAAAACAGGTTCAAGAGCAACTCAAAACTCTTGGAGAAGATGTGAAGAAAACACAACCATTAATGACATCATCCCAGAAACTTGTAAAACAGAAAAAAGACGAAATGAGAAAAGCCCAGGTAAAATAACCTTTGAAGCTTCTTGAATTTGACAAGTTCTAATTGTTCCATTTCCATTACAATTTTCGATAATCTAGTAGAGAAATTAATTTGTATTGAATTACGAGTCAGAAAAAATCTATGCGACAATGCAGTGTTTTGAATCTTTTTAGATGCAAAATAAATACTAAATTTGTGGTATAATAGATATTTTGAATGTTAAATATAGTTTGGATTTATTATGCCATCATCAGGCCAACACTTTGGTATTTGATTTGAGCTGCCGATGTATGGAGGTGTAGAGCTGATACTGGTTGGGAAAAGTCAGAATTTACCATTCCAACATGACTTCATTGTTTGTCATTCGTCTTAATGTCATCAAGTCAGAATTTAACTGTACAACTGCAGCGCTTGGATGGCAAATGTAACAAAACTTAGCATTCACAGCACATTCCAACTTTAAAGCTATAAAATGTGGAATCAAATTAGCTGGGCCCACCCCCCCTTAGTATTCATTTAGCTAAAAGTTAAAGAGTCCCAATGGATTAAGAAAGTAACAAGTGATTTTTGACAAAAACCTTGTTCCCATATAGAGACATTATAATACCCAAACAATTCATCATCAGTCATAACTAAAAGAAGACAAAAATGGCTCATAACAATCTGGTCGAGACTTAATTGGCATAACAATAACGGTTTTATTTCTTTGTGGGAGGTGGCCCTCATAATAAATACATATTTATGGAAGAAATGTTTTCTGTGTTTGTGTAGATGGACTGGAGACAAGTAGAAGGGGAGCTCCGGGGTGTTGTCAAGGATAGAGATCTGACCCTGGAGAGGATTGAGGAGATTAGAAAAACGTAATTATTATTATTAGTAGTATTATAAGTGGAGGTCACCTGCAGTGTTAACCCTTTCTCTTTTTTTTTTCTTTTTTTTTGTTGGAATCACCCTTTCCAGGTCTTTAATTGCACCCTAGATGTCACATAGCTAGTCTGCTCACCTCACTTTGATAGTGCCCGGGTTTGAGGTCAACTGGGGACCATAAAGGTACTTAGATTGTTGTACATGGTTTCTCATTGGCTTTGCATCCTAGCGCCGGCTATGCATTGTTGTCTACAACTGATGTACCATTGAGATTGATGCTAAACACTAAGGAAATAAATTATTCTTGACAAGTGTACAAAGGGTAATCTGGGTACACTGGAGATTCAAGAACCTTGGCAGACTGGATGATGATCCTGTGACTATTATTTGACTTCTGTTGTTCATGTGACATTGGCAGGGTATACTGCAGGGTGAAGCAGACAGAATGGGCATAAAGGCAGTAAAGCTTTCACTATTATTCAATAGATTTTTTATACTTTAACTATTGTTTAAAACGGTTCAATTTTTCATAACCCATTAGCTGTACCCGTAATATTTATGTCATCTCAGTTGTGATGATTTTATAGTTTATTAATTGACAGGGCTCAACCTGACCTTGAAAGTAGCACCAGGGAGAGAGGTGCCAGTGTGTCTGGAATTCATCCATCGTTTATGACAGAGTTCAACATGGGAGAGAGATGCCATCATGGCTGTTGTTATTAATGTATTGTTTATAAACCAACAGGGTTCAACAAGACCATGGCGAGTGGCTGCCTACTGCACCCTGGTGCTCTCTGAGCTAAGGGGCATCAGTAAACCGATTTGTTGTGGTGTTCTCTTTTATATTCTATATTGCCTGCGTCGCTTAGGGCGGTTTCCTTGGCACGTGGTCAAATAGCTGAAATAACCTTATGTATGGCGAAAAACCCCAATCAATCAATCAACATGACAGGAGGGAGAGAGAGTCCAGTGTGAATGTTGTTAATATATTGTTTATAAATCGACAGGGTGCAACATGACCATGAAACAGACAGGAGGGAGAGAGAAGCCAGTATAGCTGACCTGGAAGAGAAGACGAAGAGCCTGATGGCTCAAGAGACCACAACCAAACACGATCTGGAACAGTTCAGATTGGCCGTCACTAAACCTAAAGAGGAGCTCTATAAAATAAGGTACTGGTTACTGTCGACACTGCACTAGGTTAGCAGAAGGTTTATGTTTATTTGTGGTGTGATCCAAGTGTTGTGTGAGACTTCAGATGTTCATTCACCCATTTAGCCAGCAGTTCATCACATGATTGAAGTACACTGTAAATCTCCAAACAACTTACAAAACAAAAGATTTGGAATCGATCATTATTTTACGGTCTGAAGTTATAGTGATCTTGTCAGGTGGCTATGGACATTTCAGAGTGGTTCCTATGAGCTTTCCTTTCAATTTTCTGCCAAGTGAAATACTCATACTGAGTATGACGCTAAAATACTTTTAAATTCTATTTTGATAAATAAATATGGTCACCTTGGTATGTATACATGTTAAGACCCAAATTATACAAAAGTTCTTATTATATCACTTAGTTGTACATTTGTCAATTTGACTCTAAACAAGAAAACCAAGCACAATTATTTATAAAATATATATTCAATTTTATCTGGATCAGAATATAATGGTGAATTAGACCTTTTTTAAAATGCTGCTGCTTTTCTTATGTTTTAGCTCTGATGAGAGAGCCTTACAACAATCCATTAATGAGAAGACTAGATACAAACAGTCATTAGAGGGTGCCAGAAGTGACCAGCTCAAACGCTTTGGGAGCTGGATGCCCACTGCACTTACGATGATCAATGAGGCCGATAGAAAGGGGCAGTTCAGGGAACGCCCCAGGGGTCCTGTGGGTAAGTTAATAAAGCTAAAGAAAAGTTGGGAGTAGCAAACAGTTTCAAAAGGATATTGCATAAAAATTAGTAAGGCTATCTTCTAGCATTGCACTGACATGTCGTTATGAATAAATAATGTAACTTATTACATGTACATGTACATAAGGGGCCAATCTAACATACAATGTATTTCTAATTATAAGTGAAAGAATTTAATTATATATTGAAGTTCAAAATACCTATTTTGATTGACCTGGTCTCGGTGGTGGAGTTGTGCAAAGCGATGTCTTCAGATGTCTAGTGTACGCTTCTAGTCCAGATATCCCCCTCTGAGTTTCGAAGTAGCCTGGCTGTATTTGGGTTGTTATTGATTTCACTAGTTGTACCCAGTTTCCAATGATGTGTAAATGGGATTTCCAGTCTTGTTTGGGCTTAAAAAAAACTCTCTGTAAATGTCATTTGACTGACAGGTCAACACTCTTTTATGTATTTTGACAGGTGCTTGCTTGAAGCTGAAAAAAGCAGCATGGGCCATAAGTATGGAAAATTGTCTGAAATCTCTTATCCATTCATTCTGCTGTGATAACCATCATGACGAGATGATTCTAGAGAAAATATTCCAGCAGGCTTGCCCACCTGGGAGACGGCCTTCCATCATTGTCAGAAAATTCAAGGTAATACATTTATTTCTTGTGAAGGAATTTCTAATCTATGCTATTTTCACCTGAAATCCATAGGCTATAATGATAAAATTAAAATCATTGGTAGAATTGTAATTTTGGTATTCAATAAAGTCTTGCTCAATAAGTGTAATTTTTTTTTAAATCACCAAATATTTTGGATTCCAGAAAAAATGATGGACAAAGATAAACCTAGGTGCATTGGAGTAGTCAAATTTATAATTGAATACTATTATACAAGCAGATGCCAGAACAAACATTGGAGAAAAAAAAATCATCTGAATTAGAAACAACATGTTAGTTGTGTTTTTTATATTCTTTAGAAAGATGAGGGAAAAACAGTGAAATGCTGTAAAAATGATCAAGAAACTGAAATCTGCAAAGTATTTATTATTCTAAATTAAGTATGAGACAAATTAAAAGTTTATCAAATTATAATGACATTACTATTTTGTTCAAATTTGTTTAATTTACTTAAGTTCTATTCATTGAAAATCTATCAATAAGATTGTTTATTTTTATATAGAACCAAGTTCATGATGTGTCCCGCTATGTAAGTATTTCAATGTCAATCCAGTCCTAAATTTAATTGCTGATAGAGCATCACAATAAATGATACCAGTGCCAAACATTCTCTTTCCTAAGCCAACGTGTAATACAAAAAAGTTATACCAATAGCATTTTTTAAATTTAAAATATTAAACATTTCTGATAGGTGGCTGGATATCTGACACATTGTTTTTGAGGAGAAGGTTATTATGAACCAATTCTGTAAATGTTAAGAGCATACAAGCCAAGCGCTTGCTGCTTGATTGTGTATAATATGTTTTATTATGAGTGGAATAAACAACAGTCAACACTTTTGATAGATTTAGGATTATTTAAATGTAAAATTCTGTGTTGATTTGTTTAACAGAAAGCTGTGAGTGATCAATATGAGACTGTGTTAGATGTGGTTGATTGTGCTGATCCGGTTATCGTTAACTGTCTCATCGATCAGGTAACGTTATTCATCTACTCAAATTCATATCTCTTGAGCCCTGCTTATGGCACACTGCACTGAGATAGAAATAACAACAACCGATTGTGGCTGCGTGCTTATGTCACAAACCACTACGTTCATCTGAGACTAAACGCAGTCACGCAGCCAGCTGAAATCAGTTGATCTCGGTCGCCAGGATGCTTGTATGGCTTGCGATTACGTGAAATCAGTTCTAACTTATTGCAGAAAGTAGAACATGTGTGACTATCTGGAACTACATTTAGTTGGCGATAGACGCAACAAAGACACTGGTGGGCTCATGTCATATTAATTGCTACAACTGACTAGTTGCTGTTGATCGGCAACTGGTCTGCTGAAACTGATTGGAACTAGTTCTTCCAGGATGTTATTGCGACATAAGCTAGGCTTTATACAATCAACAATACTATATATCTTATTGTTACTGTCTCATCAATTAGGTCATGCAATACACCTACTAAAATTAATATCTTTTACAGTGGGTGTTTGGGTGGGAGTTAATTATAATGCCTGTTACTGTTACAGAGAGAAGTTATTTTACTGTATGTTACTACACATATGTTACAGAGAGAAGTTATTTTAGTGTATGTTACTACACATATGTTACAGAGAGAAGTAATTATAGTGTGTTTTATTGTAGTTATTGTAGTGTATGTTACAGAGAGAAATTAGTATAGTGTGTGTTACAGAGAAAAGTTATTATAGTGTGTGTTACAGATAGAAGTTATTATAGTGTATGTTACTACACGTATGTTACAGAGAGAAGTAATTATAGTGTATTTTATTGTAGTTATTATAGTGTGTGTTACAGAGAGAAATTATTATAGTGTATGTTACAGAGAGAAGTAATTATAGTGTATTTTATTGTAGTTATTATAGTGTATGTTACAGAGAGAAGTTATTATAGTTTGTGTTACAGAGAGAAGTTATTATAGTGTGTGTTACAGAGAAAAGTTATTATAGTGTGTGTTACAGAGAGAAGTTATTATAGTGTATGTTACTATGTAGCATGTCACAGCAAGAAGTTATTATAGTGTCTTTAACTTTGTTACAGAGAAATAAGTATGGTGTCTGTTACTATGTTACAGAGAAGTTTTGTAATTTGTAGTGTATGTTACTGAGGGGAGTTATTGTAGTATATGTTACTATGTTACAGAGAGGAGTTGAGAGTATTTTATTGATCAGTGATAACAATGAGGCTAGACAGGTAATGATGAGGTCACCACCAAGGAATACTGTTGAGGTGAGTTCCAATAACTTCTTAGTTTAAGAGGAGTTGAGAGTATTTTATCAAACCAAGATAGCAAAGAGTTGTGTTTACTTCCAATAACTTTTTAGTTTAAGAGGCTAGAGTATTTTATAAACCCGAGATAACCAATGAGGCTAGATAGAAAAACGATCAGGTCATCACCAAGGAATTCAGACAAGGTGGATTTACTTCAAATAACCTTACAGAGTAGCACTGCTCATTGTTGAGTAAGATATGACCCGGCAAGTCCAAACTTGAAATAATAAATCATGACCTGGGTAAAAGAACAACTTTAACTTGTTCAACTGAATCAACTATCTTTTATATTATCCTGTTTTGTTTAATGTTGTTACAATGTCGCTGAATTTAGCGGTATCTATCCCTGAGAAATACATCGAGAAACTAGAAGTCTTATATTATGTGTTGGTGGAGCTTTCTTTTTGGTGTGTCACCAAACACAGGTAATGTTAATTCCCTGGTGGTGAGCTGTGTAGTATAAGCAGACTTAATTCGGTTCTGAAGCAGGTTTATACTGGTGCAACTGGTAATTTTGAATGTTATTTGTTTTGAGCTTACATCAGTCAATCAATCAATCTGTTATTTGTTGTAGGCTTTTACTGGTGCAGGGGATCAGTTGTACTGTCGTCCTACATTTAGGTATTACTCGAACGAGAAGACTACAGCTCAGTTCCTCACAGCTAATGTAGAAGAGAATATAGCTCTCTGTAACGCTGAGATCCAGAACTTTACAGCAGACCTTCGCGACCTGAAAACACGATCCGGTCAGCTGAACTCTGACCTCCAGAACAACCAGAAACAGGAGAGACGAACTCAGACACAGCTCATGAAAATCAGAGATGCCTTGGATAAGTACAAGTCTGTGAGTTATAAATCAACAGTTCTTATGAGGATTGATGTGGAGGGATACAGATTCAAAATAAACCCTTAGTTTGGGACCTGCTAGTTACTCACCTGGTATACTCAATCTCATTTTTGTATTAATATTTGTTTTCTTAAAAAAAAGAAATAGATCAATAGTAAACTAACTTAACCCATACTAGTGACAAATTTAGAAAACTGTTTTTTGTTCCATTCATTATGCAAAGTGTATCTGTTTTTCCAGGAAATAGCTGAATTGAGAAGTATAGAAGATCCAGTACCTGTGGATGTCACTACTTTGGTATGTATTAAAATCTGACTTCATTTACCTGTTATATGTTACTCTTCAATCACAAGGTTTAAATTTAACATCTGACTAGTAGCATTTAGCAGTTTGTTCATAGCGTAAGAAGAATCACATGATCTATTCATGTGTATGTAAAGCAGTAATTCTGCAGAAGAACGACAAAGACAAAAGACTACCTGAACCTGAACCACACACAGCAGACAGTGGTACTCAGCATGACTTACTACAGTTGTGTGCATGTCACAGTTTCTTATTTTGGTGGTGCGAAGAAGACAAGAAAGATTGATTCCAATTTCAAGGTCTTAGGGTAAAGGCCATTATAGCTGTTTAGGAAAAAGTCATCACTCTAGTGACTTTGACCGACTTTCATCAAACTTCACACATATGTCTATTATGAAAAGTTCAGGGTTCAGGGAGAAATGGAGAGTTACAATGCCAGGATTGATCAAGTAGAACTGATTGTATTTGTACATGTAATACGCTACGGCTGTTTCTGTATTTTACAGTGTGTTCTTTTTTTGTAGGAAGAAGAAGTGGAGAGTTACAATGCCAAGATTGGTCAGGTTCAGGGTCAATGTGAACCAAAGAAAGAGGCTGTCCAAATTGTGAAATCAGAAGTTCAAAAGGCGGAACAGGAACTCAAGAAAATAGAAGAGCGGATTCGGGAGATGAAAGAAAACAGTGAACCTATTCTGGTGATTCTCCGCTTTCTTTCTTTTTCCTTGTATTTTTTGGTGCCACATGAAACTGGTCTCTGGAAGTACTGACTCTTTTCTGTAAATTGGCACAATTGTCTTTTTGAACCATTTTCATTTGATAAAGTAACTTAACATGTATTCTAAAACATCTACGTCTGATGTACAAGATAGGGAAACAACTGACCCTTTATCTGAAGCAATAAAGGATAGTTTAGTCTCCCCTGGAAACGGCATGACACATCCCGAGAGAACCTAAATCTAGAGGGGTGATGGGTTGTCAAAATGAACAC
>JAVFBZ010140764.1:6825-21430 GCA_032466195.1 Katharina tunicata
AACTATAAATACATTGCGATGGTTAATATTTAATTTGATAACTAATCAGCCAACTTGTTTATGTATCTTTGTATTAGGGAAGAAATAGTATCATTTATTGGCTTCTATCCAAAATTTCACCCAGCCCCTATAAAAAAAAACACGTAGAGGTAAAAAATATAAAAAAAACAGCTGGAAAATAAATAAATTATGTTATATGATAAACAAATGATTGTACATCCCTGACTGCATATTTTGTTCAGTTTATTTCATCATTTTACGTAGTCCGGTATAATCGTTATCGGTTTTGACACGATAAAATACCCAGGTGGGGGCTCAAGTTTAAACGTCTGATGTTCCGACAGCTAACCACGCCTCGGTCGGCCTTGATTTTCTTCTGACGCGTATATGAGATAAACATTTTCCTCAAATTCCATCTTCGGTCCTTCACTGTAGGAGAATGTTACTTATTCTGTATATCTTTCCGAATTGTTTTATTTACCTAATGAGCGGCACAATATATAGTGTAGACTTTGCGGCCCACTGACATAGTTTTTCAGCCAGGGTTGCCGGTTCCAATCATCTTATGTTTGACTTATTCGCCTCATGTTACAATGGCTAGTCCTCTTCGTCGGTAGAAAAATTCAAGCGAAACGCCTTTTGAAAAGTTAACCGCAAAACTATCCGAAATTTCTAATCATGGTATTGTCTAATTATCACGTGACTGACAACATATCCAAATTCTAGCTCAGAAATAGACATGTACATATATATTGGAGAGGTGTATTAAACAAATCTGAATCACCTTGTTGGCACATTATATATGTAGTCGAATTAAACCAATAAATACTGAACTACAAACCCTAATTACGAGTAAATAATATTGTGTATATATCTACCCCGCCCTAAATGATTTGTCAACACGCGGCTAATTGGACCGAGCCAAAACATAACAGACTTAAGAACAACAAGCTTTGTTTCTGTTTGGCAATGGCTACCAGCCCGCTTACCCCGTGTTATACGCCACCATATTTGTGAGATTGTGGAGAAATAAAACAAGAACATAGCTTACAATTATTGATTAACTCTGTCAACTTCATGGTTATATAATCCAGAAGAGAGCCCGTGGAGCCACGAAGGTGTGGTTTGTGTTCGCTCAATCCAGAGGGACTTAGATCATTACACTGATCCAGTGCTGACCAGGTCTGCCTTACCAAGCAAATAAACACACTCTTTGTATTCCCCCATATACGCTGTGCGATCCACTATTTATGTTCAAATAAAGCCTACTTAAAT
Organism: Katharina tunicata; assembly: GCA_032466195.1. Classification (NCBI taxonomy): domain Eukaryota; kingdom Metazoa; phylum Mollusca; class Polyplacophora; order Chitonida; family Mopaliidae; genus Katharina; species Katharina tunicata. Next base: position 8,101 of record JAVFBZ010140764.1, read on the forward strand.
CTTTGATCCGATGGCATATTCTGATGTTGTATACTTCTGAAGGTAAATGTCAAAACCTTGAAAACAATCTTTACCTATATTTAACAAAGTCTCCACATCTGTCCGCAATACAGACAGATCTACTTGACTCCTATTTGTGCTTTAAAAAATCTCTTCAAAGCTGTTCATGGCAAATTTATTAAATCTCGAGAGATTTTATGCTACTTGAACTGAACCAAAGCAAAATAAAATCTAATCATCAAAGAATGTTCAGTAACAATTGTTTTATTGTTACACTTGTTTTCATACAAAGTTTTCGTTACATGATATGGTGTCATGACAAAGACAGTTATAGTTCAGATCAAATCAAATCGAAATTAAAAATGCCCATTATTTTATTATTTAGACCTTAAGAAATTTATAATGGCTGGAGATCTTAAGTTTCCATTTAATCGTGAAATGTCCTTGCAGGGCGCTCGAGAAACATGTTATATCTTTAACGCCAATGTGTGCCGGCGATAATGACAGCAAGCACGGGCTGTTGAACAGTGGCAAAACTCCACTAACGAGTGGGATCCATACTATGTGTAAAAAAAAAGCTGATCATTGATTAGACCTTGGTGGGTTTAAAGATCTGAACTTGGAGACGTATTCTCTCAGTGCAGCCAAATCTGTCTAAATTGCCTCAGGTGTTGTTGAAAGAAGCAGGTAAAAAAGAAACAGTTTTGATGAGGTCTTTTAGTTCAAAAATTTTACACCTTCCGCTATTCCACATAACTAAACTTCTCTGAATTTCGTCCGTGTAATCCAGTTGTTGTCGTAAAAGCAGAAGTTCCCGACACTTCAAACTTGTCACATCTTCAAATAGGGAAAACACAAGCCAACTCGTTATTACTTCTCTCTTGTAAGCGAACAGCAAGTAGGCCCTACGTCAAAGACACCATTGTGTTTCTAGTTCATGACTTCATGACTGACAGTGCAGTGGGCCGGTTAAAAACAAATACATGGCGATGGGAAGATCAATCGAAGCCGAATCATGTACAAGACAAGTTAATGACAAATAAAAAAAAATTGATCATTGGATTCATCTTGCATTGGACATTTGAAATAAAAGTCTGCACGCATTTTACAGAAATGAGTCACTTTTTGCTGAAAATCCTATTGTATCATGCGGATTGAAAATGTGAATTTGTCTTATCCGATAAGCCGTGTATTTCTCATAGATGATTTAGATACAATTCTACATCCCTTTAGGTTTAAATACGATAAAGTCTTACGTATCCAAATCCGTTGTCATATTGTCAAGTTCGCGAACTGTATATACTTGTAATTCGTGCGATATGTAAGTTGTAAGGCTATTCTGGAAAAGTCATCGTGTTCTTTAAATGTTATGTTTCTGTATATTATTTGAGATTAGACCTACCATTAGACTTAGATAGAACAGTAAACCAGTATTTCATCTCCAGTGTATAGCAAGACTTGGAAACAGCAATAGATTGTTTGTTTGAGATTTAACTTTTAAACTTTGTTTCACTGAAATGAGGGCGTGGCAGCCCAAACCGTGTGGGTACCAACCTCAACGACAACAGGCCGGTTTGTGGTTGGGCTCCTGTGCCCTGTTGCTCTCTGAGCTGAGGTGAAGCCGATTTGTTGTGTTGTCCTGTTTTTACCCTGTAAAAGTTCTTGGTATCCTTTGTGTTGCCAGTATCGTTTACGGTGGTTTCCGTCACTCCTTGGGCTGGCACGTCATCATAGTAGTGAAATGATCTTACAACGCAAAACAACAATCAAACAAACAAACAACACAGGACGCCAAAAATCAAAAGTTCCCGCCCAACCACCCGCAAAATATGAATTGAAGTTTTAAAAAATACAAATATATTGCTGACTTTTCCCACTTGGTTTCTTACGTTATTGATTTACTGGTTGTTGTTTCTGAGTTGGGTGGACTGGTTGGATGATCAATTGGCTGGTTGGTTGGCTGCGTGAGGTGGGTTTTGCTTGGATAAGTGACTAAAGTTCATTTAGATGAGTGTGGTAATCATATATTTTTTTCATCTGCTGAACATAACCCATGACCTTCGGGAAGTCTTCCAATCACATGACTTAACTTGTGTTCGCACACATGCATACACAACCAGATGTGTCGTTTTAGACTAAAGAGTAAGGACCCCTAACTAATTCTATCAACCCTTTTGGTGCAATGGATAGGATGCAACATTAACCAGGTGTAATACATATACATGCTGACCGGTCTGTACTGTGGTCGGGTCATCAAGATAATAGGCATGTGATCAAAAACCTGTGCAAACTCTTATTTGGCTAGATATCTATCACATAGTTTTTCTTACATACACGTGTTGCTGGATGAGCATTGTTAGAAGTGTATACAGCACTATGGAGTGACACAATTGATGATGCTGTCAGAAGATGGCTAGTTGGACGAGGCGGGCCCATGTTGACAGGCGAAGGCAGAGCCAAACAGAGCCCGGGCTGGTCACTACAATCTCCCTTAAGTACACAACCCCCTATAAAACCGTTCTGGGCTCACCAAACTGTCACTCGATGGCTTCTCACTCACGCTCTACAACTGTAGTATAAATTTACGATACAACTCGCTGTGCTTGATTATTATTACCTGATTACAACACGCTCCTGGACAACTTTAATTAAGATGATCATACACAAGAACTTTTTTCTAGCCATGATTACAGGTAAGCTAACAATTACATCATTTATTTATTTATCGCAAAATCGTGAGAATATCGATTTGCGATATTAATCATGTTTGTGGTTAATTGTGTTCATGTTCTATACAAACACATAAATATATCTATCTTTTATTCATATAGACGCCTTATTATCGATATTAGCAGCTTTTACCTGCCAGTGAAAATGAAAACTTATAGAAGTTATAGTCGTTCTGCCGAGAGCCTAGATAACTCAGTCGGTAGAGATCTGACCCTTCTAGGCAGAATCCCGGGTTCGATTCCCGATGGAGGCAATATGCAATATGTCCATTATCTACATTTATACGAATATGTATGCCAAAAACAGATTTTCGGAATAACTCAAAAAATAAAAACAAAACACATTGTTTGGTACTGTTTAGATTATGACAAATATGCTACTTTAGTGTCCCTTTGTCAGTGTTTATGTGTTGTAGTTCTGCAGGGAGGCTCTGTAGATCAGCCGATAGACCGCTGACCCAGCTAGCCAGTTCCGCATATGTATATTGTTTTGGATTGACCGTAATCATGTTGACCCTTGCGTAGGTCAAAACAAAATATTCAGCAATGTGTGTTTACCAAACGGTCTGGCTGACGTGATGGGAAACTTTCAGAAGATCAATCGAAAGACCTCTGTTTCAGTTTGTCTTGTCAAAGATTGTTCTGATGATTCAACCTAAACAGTGATGAATTTCTCTGACACGCGTTTCGAAGAGACCATGTAGGATACGCGTGATTCAATATAAAGTATATGCTTTTATTAGAATAAAAAAAAATTAAAATAGGTCTAATGTTTTTCAGACAAATGTTTAGACAAATTTTTGTATGCGTACGACGTTCTTGTATTTACATGGCACGTAAAAGTCCAATGCCGAAAGTTTAGTTCAATAAAACGTTGCAATGTAAGTGCATGTTTTGTTTCATGATATAGTCTTAAAAAAAACAATGATATACGTTTACAAAGCTTATAAGAGATCAGAATCACTATGTGAAATTTTGTCTAAGAATTTGGGTAAGATTCTATCAGATTGATTTAAGCGATTTTGCAAGCTTATTTCTCAACGACATATATTTTGCTGGAGTTCCCGGAATGTCTCTTTTAAGCCATTGTTTGGACCTATTACGATTATCGTTTGATGTACTTTGTAATCTATTTGGGGGTAACTTGCAGTGTAAGAAAGTCTACATATAAGTGTATCACCTTAATGCAGTAGCATCAAGCTATCTGGTTACACTTTAGTTGATTTACCTTAAAATTTGAGATTTGACTTATCGATTCCAGCTTTATGTAACACATATTGGGTGCAGATATGTCGTTTACGTACAGTTCAAATCTCACATACTTGTTTGTATATAGACAATCGTTCATCTGTCACTCCGTATGAAATGACAACTTAAACGCACTTCATTAAGATTTTTTGCAGTTTATATAAATGCCTATACCTAGATTTCATACAGAATATTGCTATGTACACACAAAATTATGTTTTGGATATGGAAGCAATATAGCGTATTAAAGTAAAAAAAAATCAAAATATTGCTCCTTTGTTTGGACAATTCTTAATCTGGTACTTCTTTAAATTTAAAAATATTATTGTCTGCATGATTGACTACTGTCCGTTTTGTGTATTGTCAGACATACATTGTAGCGATTAAAACAATGAGTAAAAGAATAGCATTTAATGTTAATTGATTTTATATTGTGGCGTGGACAGAAAGACGAAATTCATCCTAAATAAGTTTTGTTTGTGATTGTCTGTAACAGCTTTCCAAGGATTATTTTTCCATATAGGGCTTATTTCATTCAAACTTAACAAAAAAGTATCAGAATTTATTTTTAGAGGGGAAAGCCACGGAAGGCTATACGGGTTAACATTTCTGTTCGAGCTCATTCAAACTTCAACGTAGGCAATTAGTGGCTATGAACGGCGCCAGCAAATAAGTTCAAAACGTGGCAAGGTTCCGGCTACAAGGCCAGTTTGCTCTAAGATGCTAGTGATAGAGAGGAATTCTCCTCTATCGGACAGTGATCACGTACTGTCCTCACCTCAAATCAGATACACACAACACAAGTGGGGACACACTGCGGCGCGAAAAAGAAGAAAACTATGAAAATGGTTATACCCCAACCCCTACATGTATTACAGTGTGTGTGCTCTATTACGATTAGTTTTAGCAAATAGTGCGATGCAATAATTATGCAGCAGACGTACAGTTAGGGTTCTATTGGAGAACTATAATTAGCGTTACATTACAACCTATATTATACAATAAGATATAACTAAAACTAAAATTTGTGTCTTGACCTTCATGGAGAACAGATCCAATTATTTGTTAAAAGAAACATTTAGATGTTATAGAATTCCCATGTTTGATTAAACCTTTGTTATGTGGAACAGATCCTACACTATGTATATATTTTCCATTAACCATCGTCGGACGATTCAGTAGAACCTGCTGATTTTTCTGACAAATTTGTTGGTCCTGTTTGGAACCGAACTGGGAATTGGTAGACCTAATACACAAGTAATGTTACCCCTGAGAGAAAAAACAATAAATGTGTCCTGAATGAATGTTGGGACATAGATGAAGCCATCACCGGGAGATCATTACAACAACAAGTACCAGTTATGGGAAGACAACGTAAATATAGGATAACAAATAAAACATAAGCTACGGCTAAATATTAGCTAAGGCTACGTAAACAAAAGGAAACTTAAGTTAAACTGAAAAGAAAGAGGCCAATAGTTAATCATGTCAAAAACAACCAAAGAAATCTATTTGTTTTTACCTTTTTTAAATACCCAAAGATGCATTGCTCTCTTTGTGAACGTGTATGTTTTTCCTGCTGTTTTATTTTGTCTCGTTTGTTTACTTTGCGCATTTCTTTAACTGTTTTTACTACGTTTTTGTTATTATGTAGGATAAGGGCACAGTAAATGGTGAACATCTATACCGGTTTTGTTTTAAGAATTACACAATGGATGTATTCCTTGTTTGTTTATATCCAAAGCAACTAACGATGACAAAAATATGTTTATGTTGAATACTTCATCGAAGAATTAAGTTGCATAGCTTGTTGCTCAATTTAGTATTCTTGGGTATGCTTTTTGATATGCTCTGTCGTGTTTATGGGTATCGGAGAAAATAGCTTGTTGCTCAATTTAGTATTCTTGGGTATGGTTTTTGATATGCTCTGTCGCGTCTAAGAGTATCGGGGAGAATAGCTTCTTGCTCAATTTAGTATTCTTGGATATGCTTTTTGATATGCTCTGTCGTGTCTATGGGTATCGGGGAGAATAGCTTGTTGCTCAATTTAGTATTCTTGGATATGCTTTTTGATATGCTTTGTCGTGTCTATGGGTATCGGGGAGAATAGCTTTGTTGCTCAATTTAGCATTCTTGGATATGCTTTTTGATATGCTGTATCGTATCTATGGGTATTGGTGAGAATTGATTTCTCTTGTAACATAAGGTTGACTCAAGTTAGTCGCTATATACTTCTTGAATGGGCGTAGGCCTCTATACTGGCAGCCTTTGTGCTTCTTCTATCCCAACTTTGATTCATTTGAAATCTTGACTAAGTTGCCATTAGCTGGGATCTATTAACTCGAAAGGCGTTAATTTGCTTGTTGTAAGCGTCCGATTATAGCCTGTAGGCACCCACCCTGTTAGATTGGCAAACATACTCTCTTAACCTACCAGACTTAATCTTAGCTAACTGACCACATTAAGCAGGCAGCATCAGTTTAGACCACTGGACACACAAAGCCGTCAGCCAACAAAACGTTCACACCTTAGCCCGGTCACTGAAGCAACCCTACCATTTACTGATCTTTCGTCTATATGTTAACGCCCAGCATTAAGAAACCCCCAAGGCATGATTACTGGCAAGGAAAAGTGACAAAGCTAAAACAATAACTAACTCAAAATTCTCATAATTTGACACATCCTCTTTTAAATATTCTGGCCCAATATTTAATTTTAAGGTAGGATTTTTTGTTTGTTATTCTAAAACTTTCCATTAACCTAATATTCTGGGACATTCTAACTTTTATTTTTTGAGAAAAATATCTAAAACTAATGTGATTCTGTGGTAACACAAAATATATAAATTTCGGGTGCGTATGTGAATATAACATATTTTAAGATTTAAGAACCACAAATGGTTGTCATTGTCACAGTTAATAACTAATTCATTTGTAAAATGAACTGTTTCTAAAGCACAATATTGTCACTCTGTGGATTAGCCACACCTTTGAGTATCACCTACACACATGTGTCCTGTGTTTTTATCACACGGTGTGACACAACCGAAGCTTTAAATAGCTGTGGCCTAATTAATTTATGGTAACTTTTCACCTACTCTGTTGTAGAAGAAAACTCCACGCCTTTTTTCTGGCATTTTCATTTTAATGGAGAACAAGGTGTGTAACAGACAGGTTTATTTAGCTTAACTATACACGTCCTCATTGCCAAGGTCTTGTGTATATTACCAATAGTTTACCCTTCATTGTTTGATATCAAACACTCAGCCTAACACGATGCGTGCCACAAGGTGTACTTCATTTTAGCGTGTTGTGCTAAAAGTAAATATTAAAAACTGTTTTTAATTTCGGAAGTTTGGTAACATCATCGAAGTTATGTAATTACGGAAGTTGACTGAACACTACAGAAGGGTTGAAAAAAGCCCATAAATACAGCGCGGAATGTATGCTCTTGGTATTGAGCTCCTTTTAACAACAACTGTCAATTTAGTTTGCATGACAGCTTAATTTATATCCGGACTCGTCAAAAGATAAAGCATTTAATGTTGAATTAGATGCTTCACGAAGGAATTGGACGAGGTAACAGTCTCGTGATTTAAAATGTTCTGTACATCGGTCTTCGAAAAAGCACAGAGACGTTCATAAATAAACTGACATTAACATATGTCTTCTCTTGGCCCAATAGATTGTCTGGTTCCAAAAGACACAGCCCCACACTTGACTAATCTTGGCGACAAGCTGTGTCCTCCAGTACCAGATTCATTGTGATTAGCACTTCTAAAAAGCTGGATGAAGTCGCGTACAAACCAACTCGGCTATTTGATTTTGTTGAAGTGATAGCACCAGATTAGGGTCTGATGCTTCAGCTTATGGGATTACGTGGGCTTGAAAATCCTCTACTCAATGTATCAGAGATATCCTGCGTATATCTCTATAACCAGTTATCCCTAAATGATTAAATTCTTCAAGGCTTTCTGATATATTTACCTTTCTGGATTGGTTTATTTTTTTACCTATTTTTGTTATCGTAATCGGTGTACTAATACCCATGTCGACTTAGGTATGTAAGGGAAGTCTCTGATGGCTTCGGTCATCGCAGGTTGGTCTATACGGGGTTTCTTCCCGTTCACCAAATACTGGCAACGCAAAGCCGTCAAAGAGTGAAATTCCCTTAAGTACGACTATACACATCATTGTTCCAATGATCAAATAATAAATGTAGATGGCAGTTTACCAGTTTGAAAGTGGAAATCACATCATTTCAAATTCTAACCATATCAGAAAATGAAGTTACTGGAAGTATTGCATCGCAAGTAAAATGTTTTTATAGCTTAAATAAATTTGCAGGGTAATGGAAACAATGCTTAAAGTTTATACCAATTTATAGGCTGTTATAATGTTTGTGACTCAGTCTGCGATCATCTGAGGCAGTCAAGCCCTGATATAACAAACAATTGATTTACTCGCCCTGCATTGAGTTAATTGTATCACCTTGTTAAAGAATCTAACACCATTCATACTATGGCATTTCCAAGACGGTTGACCTTGGCTTCCATACTTTCTTTTTCTTGCCTTCGCCCTTAACTATCTGCAGATTCCAGCGCTGTGCATCCAGCGCTCCTATTCTGGCATTGTTCTTCAGACGGTTGGAGGCAAACCGAAAAATAACTAGGAATTTGAAAGTTAACATGGTTCTTAATTTAATCAGTTGATCTTGTTTCTGTAAGTGAAATCTCGCCCTTTTGATGCGTAATTTTGGGCAGTGACCTGAACCAACGGACGTCTCCAGTGTTGAGGAAAGTCTACTGCTTTTTCTTTGGTGCAATGTGGGCTTTACTGAAAACTTAACTATAATAAAATGGCTAAAGCCAAGCTTTTTCTTATAAAACAATAACGGTGACGATGTTTGGGACTAACCTATTAAAAATTGACAAAGCTTTTTGCAACGCAGGATTGCATTTTTGTACATACAGTGATTATTAGGAACAGTTTATACACACGTTTACTGAGCACATTGTAAGTTCATGTTATAAAGTTGCTGAAATAACTGATCTAGGTTCCATAAATTACAGAATATGTTATAAGTCGTCATGGGAAACCTATCAAACGTGTCCAGGCAAAACATATAGACCCAATATTTCAATTTCTATTTGGTTCACGTCAGCTTTTTTTTTTAAATGTTTGGTAGAAATGACATTATATAGTTTTGTTTTTTGCAGCGAACAAAGCCAACTTCGACATTTTATGAAGGCTCTATATCATTGGGTTTACACAACAACCCTGATGTAACCTTTTTCTAATCAGCTGTTGTAGACATTGAATGTCCTAGTACAAACGCTGCATAGAGGCAAATGTGCTCAGAAGAAAACAATGCATTTAATCCTTTCTCATATAGTTGAAGTTTACGAACAAGACAACTCTCCATTGATGACAAGTGGTCAGGGGTATGTGGGATCTTGCCAGTCTTTTCTGCTTAACACATGCCCTGTGTATAATAACGTTACTGAACGGCTCGTCGCCGGATATTTCAATATAAAGAATTTCCCTATATTCTGAACATACAAATGTTTTCCATGATCTTACGCATTTAAGACATTTTTTCAAACTTCCTTCAACTTGCTATTGTTTGAAGAGGAATTTTACTTTTATGATAAAAATGACGATCTGACTTTCACGTCAATATTTGACGCCCATCTTGATATCCTATGATATCCGTAGATGAAGACGGGCTTACTTGTAGACAAATATTACATCTGACTACCTTCTTTCTGGATTAAGGTTATGTAAAGAGTAAATTTGCCTATTTCTATAAATTTATGAAATATAGAACATCGTCAAATACATCTTGTTGTGGTATTGGGCAGTCTAACTATTCTTTTATCGTAAACTCTCAACGCGAAACTCCCTGTATTGTCTTGTGAAGTTTTGCGATGTGTGGAGGCGAGTTGCGTCCGCGTGTTCCCTTAACATAACACAGTTTAATCTGTAGTCAACAAGACAAGGCTGATGGAAACGTCTTCACAAAAAATCGTTAGATGATGTCCAATGGGGAATTCTCAGATTGCTAATGAGTTCACCAATATTGTCAATAGGTGTCAGTGTCTGTTACAGGGTGTATTGTATTGACTCAGCCACTACACATACTTCACTCCTCACAGCTAATCCCTACCGCTATAGACATACGTGTTTAGCTCCAGATGTTTAGGTTTTTAGCCGACATTGTTTAGCAAGAAGAAAGTGCGTAACGCTTAAGCGATAACACAATTCCAACGTCATTCAACAAGCTTTTCTATCAAATAGAATAAATTTAAATCAGCCTTTTATTTGGCATCAATCCACTGGTAATATTGACAAAAACTGCTGGCTGACACAAACAGTTTCTCCACGCCCTTTACGGGTTTTTGACACGCCTTGTCTCAACTATTTTTCTCTTTAGATTACGTTTAATGTTCACAGAAAGACATTTATTCTGTAACTCTATCATGTTATTTGACTGTATACCCTTCGATCTGCGCTTTCTCATAACCAGCGGATCAATAAAATGTTTATGAAACTTTAAAAGTTGAAAACCCTTACTTTTACTAGAATTTCTCACATCATATTAAGTTAACAATACAATACCGCCACAGTCAAAGCTATGCTTGTTGTTTGTCCCAATGAATATTCTAGTGGCAATTGAACCCTGTAGTATTTCTAGAATACTACTAGAAACAAAATTCGAATGACAGTTTATTTTAATTAACTGGACTATTAGCTTAATTAAATAACTTGCTCAAACAAATATCTTGTGTATAACAATCACAAGGAAACAACAGTGACTTCCATATTTCAGAGACATGCAAATCAACGTTAACAACTTCTTTATATTTCTCACGAGACGTTTCAATACATATCCTAGTACCGTTATCAAGCATAATGATCAATCATGGAAATTAGTATATGATACAATACATAAAGCCAGTAGGAGTGTGTGTACATTAGCAATAACAAATCAACATGAAAGCAAGAAAGCATGGTATAATTATATCAGTTTAGCATATGCTGAAGTCACTTCCAGCTCAGGGAAGTCTGTTTTAACTTCACCCATGATATACACCCCGCCGCTAATATGTTTTGAGCCTACGCAAGCCATTATCTGTTAAATGACTTTTCCCCATATTTTTACAACAGATGGTGAACGATATTGTGTGTATAGTTGGTTTCTCGTTATTCTCATATATTTGGATTGAAATTATCCACGATGAAAATCGCCGATCATAGCAACTGAACTCGTTTGACAATATTATAATTGAGCATATAAAGCATATAAAGTGTTTTCTGAATGAATGGTTATACAGTAGTTAAAAGAAGGTTGAAAATATACTGTTGTGAATTCTATGTTCTTATACACTATAAAATGTATTGCTATAAATCACAATTTAAATAAATAACTCATGTCTAATTCTTTACTTTTGCTTTCTGTTTATGTTTTGTTGCAGTGATTCTGGTCTTTCGGAAAACGGACGGTATGTAATAACTTGTCAAACTTGTAAAGTGGTTACTCCTTGTCCATAAATCTCAATTGTGTGGAGATATAAGTTTTCATTTTTATAACAGTACATTTAAAACACACATTGCAGACTATTCTTCTTTAGAAAACCCCACATTTCTTTAGCTTATACTATGCCAAACTTTATTAGAAATAAAAGAATTTAAATATTTGTTTTATTCAAAGTTTATTGCGATTTTGCTGCTTCTTATGTTTCTGTTAGGTTTTATGTGTCCAACACTATTTGACTTCTACCCGGACCCTGATGACTGCTCGAAGTTTTACCGGTGTTTCTGGGGAGCCGGGTACCAATTTAATTGCCCCACTGGTACCCGATGGAACCACAAGGTCCTCACATGTGACTTTGCCTACAATGTGGATTGTGACACTGGCTTCTGGGATGGGGCGGATGATTACGTCGATGAACATATCAATGACCACACGCATGATTATGATTATGATTACATTACTCATCATGATTACAATAAGGCGGATTATGGAGGGGATTCGGGAAGACCTCGAGGCGATAGAACTCAATGGGACTTGAACACATGGCCGAAAACAGGAGGAGAGAGTGAGGCACTGAGGGAGACAGGTCCTGATAGTCAGCCAGCAGACAGTTCTGGGTTGAACAAGAACCATCGACCACCCTATGACACGGGATCACCCAGTACTGTCAAAGTGACCGGACCCGGTGCTGGACTCCGGTCCACAACCGAGGCAATCAACAGTGACATAAAGACGCACAATACAACAGGCACTAAGGAACATCACACAACGGCTGCTACAACCACTTTGACGTTAGTTGATAAACAATTAAAAGATCATATTGAACAGTTAGAACCGATGGAAAATAAGCCAGACAGAAAGGGGGCCATTGGGAGTTTTTTGGAACAAACCAAAAGTGATCATTCACGGAATGCTAATGTGGATTATGTGTTTTACAGTGACAAAGAAGATAGCATGAAGAACCATGGACGATTTGGTTACTATGGTTTCCTGGGAAAACATCGATCAGGTTATTATGCACAACCCTCACAAAGACTGCCATTATTCTGGCCGTTCGGGAAACGGTAGTGACTTCAAATTGGCTTCTGGCTTATTGTCGTTTCAACCCATGACAACTGATAAATGTTGTTCCGGTGTGGGGAAATAAACAGTTAGAGGGAAATGGTTTTATATTCAAACATCATCAAATTGCACATAGATGTAAAGTATATATTGTAACCTATGGTCATAATAATCTATGGTATATTGTAATTATAAGTACTTCATAATGTCCGCAACCTCTTTCTAAATCAATGGATTTATTCCGGCTTTCTACAAGTATTCATGTTATTGTACTTTAAAAGACCGTCGACATTGCCTTTCGTATATACAAAAAATCTCGGGACAATGGATCGTTCTAGGTAGCATATTGATCACTGCACATAACATTATCTTTATTGCATTAAATTTCTTATTCATTTCTCCTTTGTGGCATTGTAAGTCTACTTAATCTAGAAAGGATCAATAGCGGATAATCGCATCTGGATATATATATATTTCTGCTTTCATTTAAAAGACTGTTGAAACATCTTGGCCTTTAAGATTAGTACAGATGTTTATGAGAGTGAAGTTAAGCAGCTACTCCAGACGATTACTGAATTTATTACCATTGTTAAATATTTAAAAATCAGTACATTCCGCCATTTGGTTTGGTCAACAATCGAGACATTTAAACAGCCATGAGTACTGAAGTACTCTGTGACACTATCATGGTCTTCCCTAAAACTGTTTGCTACTTTAACCACTGTAAGCTAATAATATATGTCTCGATGTAAATA
>JAVFBZ010140775.1:0-16318 GCA_032466195.1 Katharina tunicata
ACCTTTAATTAAGCCTAGTACCTGTGGCAGTATTAAGCGTGTGTGAGTCACCAGGTATGGTGCATTATGTCAGTACAATTAGTTATAAGGACAAATTGAGCGATGTACAATAAAAGAAACTCCAAAGAACGCACTCATAATAAACCTGTAAAGAGTCTTTGAATACTGCTTTATTATGTACATGTAAAGCTGTTTAGTGGATTGACTAGATAGAGGCAGTCATGTTGTTAACAGTTACAGATAATATATTTCTGCATTATTATGCCATCATCAGCTAAGTAAACATATACCTGTATAAGTCCAAATTACAGATCATTGACTAGCCTTATTATGAGACGAAACCTGGGTATAGAGCCCAGAAAACCCACGACCTTCCGCTGGTAGACCAACTCTTTTTTGTTCTTTTTCTTGTTTTCTTTCATTGCAAACATTTATGACAAAATTAATTATAACTTTTTATAAACAGCATAAGAACTAGATGTAAAAACTACAAATTGTACTCTATTAACCTCATTCTTGTATTCATTTATTATATTTGTGTGCAGCCAATTAAATCAGCTTGTTATTTCTGAATGGAGCCTGTTTTTGCTTGTTGGGGTTTTTATTTGGGCCAAAGTGAAAAATTCAGTGTCATGTTGAAGGTAACATGCAAAGCTACCTTCTAAGAGGTTTTTGTTTGTTTGTTGTTCTGTTTTTGTTGAGTACAAAGCGAACAATTCAGTGTAACCTTCTAAGATTTGTTGTTTGACTGGAGTTTTACACTTTCAAAAACTGGCGAGAGGCATTTTAAATATTGGACACCCTATTGTTCAGCAGAGGGAATTTTTATAATGATAATAATTTATTGGTGTTTAACACCAAGCTCCAGTTATTTCCCTTATATGATGACATTGATGTGTATAAAAGTAGACAGCGACTCTATCACAATCAAACAATGTGACATCACTTCAGCATAAGCTTGTTTGGCAAAACACTGTTCTTCTAGTGCTAAATATGACAGGATAAATGTAAGCTCACACCATACAGCCCTTACATATATATAGCTGGAGGTTGCATTGTAAATAAAGCGCACTGAACTCACCTGGGTTGGAGGTAGAAAAGTATCGTTCAGAATGTTCACATTTTTGCCTGGTCTTAAATCAGACAAACTTTTTGACCACCGTCGTAAAATCTTATTCCTTGGCATTGTTAATACAGGTTCAGTTTTCTTATCACCACTTGACACTTGCCTTGTGCTTTTTGTCTCGTTTTTTACTTCGGAATTTAGTGACTTTTTTCTGACAAGAAAATGTTTTTGATCTCGCTCCTCTTACAGTGTTGATATCGTGAGATGCAATTAGCCGCTGAGTAATTTTCATGTCAGATTCCTCAAATTTGGAGAAAAAAACTCCTCGCCGAACAACACAGCTGGATTGTGCCCAGTTTGGGTGCAATGCATTTCAGGTGAACCTTAAGTTACTGTATAAGCTGGACCCAGAACCTTCCCTCACCCCTTACAATGTATCTCAAAACAGCAATAATGAGATAATGAAAATTACAGCTGTAAACTGGTGTAAACTCTGAATCCTCAATCCATAAATTAAGACAGTCTCAAGACTCTAACCATTTTACCTATCATTGCTTAAGCTCAATTACTGTGATTTTGGACGGACACTATAATTTGGACAGTTGGATTGACCATAACCATGTTGTAAAAATAATGTCCCTCCATTTCTAACTAAAACAGTATGGATATAAGCACGAAACACACAACAAGAGAGCAGCTTATATCATGTACAATAGCTGGAAGGTAAATTTCCTTTCGTCTAAAATTCCAGTAACTTATTTTGCTCAGTTAGAAATGCAGGTTTGTTGTTTGTCACTAGTCCATATCAGAAGCTTAACGCACTACCCTGAAATTCAACAACATTCATGTACTTTCGAGGACCTGATCTCACAAACTAGATTTTAAAGTCTTGATATTAGCATAAATAATGAAGAGCAGCTGGCAAAGTATGCATCATTGCAGTACGCCAACTCACAAGTGATAAAAGATCCTATGACACACAGCTGCTCCCAGATCACATAGCATAAGAATTGTAAATAAATAATCCAGGATGGTGTGGTAATTTTCAAAGATCTTTTGTGGGAAACAATGTAAGAATTTTTATAGATGAACAGATGAAATGGTAACCACAGGCATTTCTATAGCCGACTGTCCTGGTGTTTGAGAGAAATTTTAGTCAGACTACAGAGTAGCACTTCTGTATTAAGTAGAGCTTTTGAGGGGAAGTAAAACCATACACGTAACTCAATTTCCCTCTACATACTTGTTAGAATTCAACCAGAGTAGCCTGTACCTTTGTGTTTGAAAGAGTTTCTGAGGTAAAGTCCAAATAGCGAATATCATTTAACAGCAAAGGACTCCTTTGTCTTTCACAGCTTTTAAATCCTTTGTAACAGGCCAAGGGGCACATTGGAACATATAAGACTATCAAATATACACTAACTGTAGTAGAGAAAATCAACACTGTAAAAAATTCCCAATAAATAATTTCCACTTTTAAAATATGAAATCCATTGTGAAAAGCACCTGTTTAATTAATAAAAGGAAGTCAGAAAAATCCATCGATGTTGAAACGCTCCTTAAGTTGACATGGCTAATCTTCGGTAGCCGTCGCAACAGAGAGTTACTTATCTTATCTATTACAGAGCATCACAGAATAACTATTGCCTTTCTCCATAGTGAAAATTTCAAGCTGTTAAGTTGCTAATTTCCAACTGAATAATCACACTTAAAAATTCAGTTTTCTCCTATTGTTTCTTTTCCGATAAGCATTTTCTAAATTCCCCTCGGTTTTTTCCGGCACCGGTAAATTATGCAAATTAGAAGAGAAATTCATCACAGGTGAGGCACATCACAAATAAGAACATGTAGATAATAAGACGATCCTATTGTATACAGGTATAGACATGTATTGTCCTGAGTGACACATACCTTTAACTGAAGAAAAACCTGAACTAAAAATACCTTAAAACCTTGACAAAACTCCTGAACCTGAACTCCCTTTAAACCTTGAAGAAAATACTCGTTCTTAAAGGGACAATTACAAAATGTAATATGTAATGCCAGGTTAACAGGTAATCCAAATCCAGTTATGGACACAAATTGCCATGTAAAATAAAACCATAAAACTTGCACAAAACATTAATTAGGCCACTAAACAGGTAGACAAATATCATCCATGCACACCAGGTGAAAATTTGAAATATCCAGGTAAACCGTGTAATGTACTTATATTAAGTTATCCTTAAATATTTTCAGCAAGATATTTTCACGTCCCTTAAAATTGGTTTGGCAAAACCAAAAATATCTCTAATATAAAGTCTTGATTAAAGTTGTTCAGATACAATGTACCAGTACAGAAACCTTTCGCATAACATGTAATGAAAGGACAACAAGTAATCCAAATCCATTTATAGCCAGGTTCTACATTATCTCTTGAGGCTTGAATAAAATGTCAAGTCAGAGACCATATACAAATATCATGTTCTCATCCTCCCCTGAAACTTGAATAAAATGTTCAGTCATCCAGGGACCATTAACAAATATCAAACTTGTATACACATGGAAATTGTAACTACTCAGGTATTGGATCACATCCATCAGCTAAAATACATGTCTGTAATGCAATTAAGTGTAGTGTTCCTTGTGCAATTAAAAGCAGGTACTTGTCTACAATACACCTTGAAACATGAACATAATGTTTGTTCGGCCTGGGACAATAAACACATTTATATACTAGTATTCAGGTGTGCTCAGGTTTCGTAATATTCAGGTCTGGTGTCACTTAACATGGCCCAATTTTTCTATGTACCTGTTTAATGCATTCTGTCTCGGTCCACAGGTAAACATGTACACACACCTGTCAATGCTGGGTAAATAAATTAAATAATATACCAGAAATTGAGTCAGATTTTATATAAGTTTTGTAAAACTCCCTTGGCAAGGTGTCCAGGGGTTGATTATTCAACAGGCTATCCCACATTATATCATGTTCTTCCTTATGTATCTCCTGTCCTTTGATTAGTGATCTACGCCACTGTGAGACACTGCTCCACCTGTACTTCTGTGTTCGTGATTTTTTCTATCGTAATGCTACTGTAAAGTAAACTGCTAAAGGTGAAATCCAAGATAATCCATCGTAAGACAATCCTGGAAAGTTACAGGTATGTAACAACTGTAAGGCTACTGTAAAGTAAATTGCTAAAGGTGATATCACTGAAAATCCTTCATAAGACAACTCTGGAAAGGCACAGGTATGTAACAAAGTTATCCTTGTAGGAAGGTAGGTACTTTGCACAAATGATCACAATGAACACAATTGAATTCTGAACAACTTCTTGTACAGGATGCAAAACAAAACAGAGACTATGCACATAATTTAAATTTCTGGTTGTACCTTTCGAAACTTCCTTGGAACATTTCACGGGCAGGCCATGCTTCTCTCTTTATAACACCCGAAAATCAAAGAGAAAACTATTCCAAAACAAATCATCTCCTATTTTTCATAACAAAAATTAATTTCCAGAATTCTCAGACAGGTGTCGTTTACAGGCAACAGGACAGGTACAAGATCCTACAAAAGAGCTTCCCTTTCTTTTGATGAAATAGGTACCACATAACTAAAAACTGAAGGAAGACATTTCATACAAACTGTCAGTGTTGTAGCGTAGTTTTAGAGACCACCAGAGAAAGTCAACTACGATTAAATTATTTGCAGAAATTAACACTGGAGTGTCCTTAAAGTAAAAGAAGACACAGGTAAAAAATAAGACTACTGCCCTAACGAGTGCTTGCGGCCTATCTCCCAGGTAAACTGTTCACTTTCACGCATCAAGGCCCGAGTCAACAGGTAAATAAACCAAGCTACCTGGTCGTTCAACAGTAAATAACCTAAACTTGTGTGTTTTACCTGAATTTTCTTTTTCAGAAGAAAAAATCATTTGATTCTTTCAAAGTTACAATTTACATATCTCAAATATTGTTCACTTTGATGCCAGTAAATTAAATTGAATTTCTGACCTGCAAAAATATTCAATATCTTCAGCCTGGATGCCAAAATATTTCATTTGTGAGTTGTTAGAAAATTAAACTCTACCAATGCTTGTAAATCTGCACTTAAAATTAATAATAAAACACAATAAAATAAGGATCTGAATATGTTCTAGAATATAATGCAATTTCTTATTTTGTTTAAATTATAATAATATTTACTGTGACCAGTCTTATAACTTTCCAATGCCCCCTGAACAGTGAAGAAGTACACAGACAAGTTTAGACTAGTTGCCAACTGAATAATGCTATACCTTTCAGGTGGATGTGGTAGAAGTACATGTAGGTGAACAAAGGAACATATAAATAAAATATAAGACAGGTATTTGGGTTTGTTTGTTTGTTTGTTTCGGGTTTTACGCTGTACTTGGTACCCAGCCATTTTCATAGTTTCTATCATTTTTCATGTGGCATATTAAAGGAACATATAAAGCACTCAAAATTAGGGTTTTACAACAAATGCTGAGTGCCTTGATTTTAACCAACTTTAAAGTTTGTGCATAAACTAAAACCATTACTATGATATGAAAATTATTAAGTAAGTTCCAGGCGAGTAATAGCCAGGAGAAATCATGCAATATTTCGAATTCAGCGTAAGGATGGCCAGCCGTTGTTGCTCGTATGCCTCAAGTAAAGCTTTTGATCTCGCTGGGTCCATGGCCTTATATGGAATGAGATAAGATTTTGAATAGTGGATGGGGGAGGGGTTAATTAACATTTGACTTGGTTTAGTGTCGGTACATCTTAGGGTGGCTCAGTTATAATAGCTGATTGACACATCCACATAATAATATTCTGACAGAAATTCAGTTTTTAGTGTTTTAGTCATTATAAAACTCTCCTTCAACCTACAAATATGATGTTGGAATTATTGGAAAGCCTCCAACTTGTACTTATTCAGAAAAATATCAATTTTTCATGAGATTCTGTGATAGTGCAAAATTCAGAACTGTTAAGTGCGTATCATTTGTATGTTACTTTAAAGCACGTCATTTTTTGGTGTCAAAGTCAGGATAACGGAGAACGAACTATTTTGTTATCTTTGATTGGTGTTTAAAGTCGTACTCAAGAGAATTTCACCTGTAAGATGACTCTGCGTTGCCGGTGTATAGTGGAAAACCGAGAAGAAACCTCATAAAAACCACTACGCGAATTAAATTCCCTTATATACCTAAGGTCCATAGGGGAATCAAACCTATTCCTGGTACAGTGAAGGGGCTCCATAGTCCAATGCTCAACCACGGAGCTGCCCCACTAGCTATTTTAAATTTTGGTAGTGACGTCACAGGTTCATAAACACAACGACTTTAACATTATAGTAAATGGAAGCTTATACAAAAAGACGCTGATATTTAATGTTTTTGTTTTTTTAATTCTTGCAAAATATAATCTACATTTACAATTACCTTTTACCTCAGCAGACTATCGAACTATTCAAAATAACTTGACACAGAGGACATTTTATTCAACGTAACAATTATAAGGAGACTGGCTAAAATTCTAAAAGAGTAGAGTTTTTAAAGTATGTGTCCACTTCCCAAGCATTTTTTCCCACGTGAAATTATTTTTCACTGAGTCATGTCATAATGTATATCCTTATTTAAAATTAAAGAATAAAAATTTAAATTTCATACTCCAATCTATGATTCACTTAGCCAGAGGGCAGATCCATTCAGAATTTAAACAGTATCAAAAATGGGATGCATATGATATAAGCAGTGTTCAAAATTATTGGTGCCGTGACCAATTGGGCTTTCGTAATTTTTGAAGCCTATTTCAAGTTGACTAAATGTATATTAGCTCTCTTAACGAACCTAACTTTAGCAACTGCTTATTTCATGTCGACTATTTCAGCTGTCTTAACGATCTAACTTTAGCACCTGTACGTGGAATGTCAAACACCTATAATAAGTGAACACTTTGTTTATTTGCTGTTGTGAGAAAATGCTCGGCGTTAGAGGTAATAACAAAGAGGTAAACATTTACACGATTCTTTGTTGGTTTTTTTACCTGATGCAGAAATAGACCGTTTTGAACAGTGCACTTAAACTTTAGGAATTACACCTGCAATTACCATTAAGCAAGTAGAGATAGAGAAACTCGGAATAAGGAAGCCATGGTGGTACAGTTAATATATTTCGGCCTTATCAGGTAAATATATTAATATATATTTGGGCTTTATTATGCCATCATCAGTTTATATATATGTTGATGCTGGGATGTTGAAGCCGGAATATACTATATATACCAATATGACTTCCTTGATTGGAGTTTCTGTTATTCTATGTTACTCAAAACTGATCTGTGGAACTACTGGCAAGTTGGGATATGTTGGGGGTTAAACCTACTACTCAAGATTAATTCTCTAACATTGAATCGATTTTTATGGGTTTTACGCCATACTTATTTTTTTATTCGTATGACAGAATTTCAGGTTCAAGGACACTGATAACAGACAAGGGTGTCCCAGGACAAGCACAGGACTTAAAACAGAACATCGCAATTGACGATGGCAAAAATAAAGCTGAAATGTTCATTCTTCAGAGTTTCACTGTCTACTTGTGAACTAGTGGCAACAAATCAGATTCCTGATCTACTTTAGCCCCGATGGCGTAATGGCACATAAAGTTTACCCCAATCACCGCTGTTTCATTAACATGACTTGAACTTTTTAAAAGACAAATTTTTTCAGTTTCACACATCGTGGCAAAAAAAAATAAAAAAAATTTTTGGACGAAGAACAATCTTAACTAGTTTGTAACCCTTTATTTGTATCTTCACTTTACGAAGCAAAAACATATGTTCATGCTTCAGTAATGACTAATCAATATGCAAATTAGGCCAATGTTTCACGGTCACCCTTCAGTAGTTTTTTATTGTGAAAAATTCTCAATATTACATTGTATGAAATGAATTTTTGTTCCCACTCAAATGAATGACTCATCTTTCACAACATTTCATCTTTACACAGAATTCCATAAATAATAAATAAATAAATTATTTGCCATCTGGGGACCGTTTTACCAGAGTTTTTTGTTGTCGGCAAATCTGGGTGCAAATGTCAACACTGTTACCTTCAGTATACCCTAAATCTCCTCAACAAATTCGACCTCTAAGGGAACATGCATTGTACTTTATGTAATTTATTGAATGTTCAAGAGTGAATTTGGAATTAAAACTTACATTTTCTGGTAGTTTAAAGTTATGAACTTCATAAAAATTTCAAAATTGCATGTCTACACTTCTTACCCTTTGCATAAAATGTAGTTTTTTATAAGTTGTAAAGGGGGTCGAATTTGTCGAGCATTTAGGGTATATTTATTTGATTTCTGGTTAGTCATCGTACTCAAGAGTATTTCACTAATCTACATTTATCTAACGACTTTGTGTGGGTGGAGTTCCGTGGGAAAAAGGGAAGAACCCTGGTAAAAGTCACAGCCACTGAAAAACTTCCCTTTTATCCACAGAGGGAATGGTACCTATTCCGGCTATAATGAAGAGGATTTAGCAGTCCAACGCTCAACCACTAAGCCACGGCGCGGCCCAAACATTTCTGTTAGACCTCAGTACGTTCTACAGGAATCTCTTAAAGTAATCGGTATGTCAACAATTAAGGGTCGGAGGTGTAGCGCAATTAGGAAAGGTCAACAAATCAACCCTGTAAGGGTGGTAAACATTAACCAACCTAAAACTACAAACCGTCGACTATGTTCGTTTAAATATGTACCTTTTGCATTCTATTTTCAAGTCATTTCACTTATATAGCATCCTGTCAGCCCAAAGAGGTGAAGAAACTTATAGAAGGCAAACTGTCTTGTAATAATTATAAAAAAAATCATGACACAGAAACACAAACTGAAACTTTCTAGATTTTATGTTAATTTGATTGCGCTTTTAAGTCATAGTTATGCAGCAGGCTTGGGCACAGGAAACCACAGGACATTTACAGGACTCACTACAGGGCACTGCAACAAATCCTCCTCCTGATGCCCCTAAGTCTAAAGCACAGGACCCCACAACAACTGTGCTTCCTGATGCCCCTAGTTACAGGAAGCACCCACCAACCACCCACACATATTAAGAGATCTTCTTTACAATACAAATGCAAAACATATCTCTTTAACTAGTGTATGGAAGTATAACTGAAATAATTATTTTTTTTTTTTCACTTTGTTTGTTTCTTTAACAAAACAGGAAGTAAAATAGCAAAAAATACAAACCAATTTACTTGTGTTTAAACTATCTGGTATCATTATTTCTGCAACTAAACTTTTTTCAACAAGAATAAAAAACATTCACATCTAGGAGTCTATTTAACATAGTACACATTATAACCTGTACAGATTTTTATTTTTTTATTTTTTTCATCTTCTTATACATGTAAATTTCATTATGATTTCTTTTCACTTTTATTTCTGGTTCGATGATTTTGAGCTCAATAGTTTGAAGTCGACAGTATTTTGCTAAACTTGACCTGGTATGTTTCTTTACAACGTGTAAACAACAAAAACCTGTTCAGCTTTACGTTTTTTACATTCCTAACACGGTGTTTGTCAACTATTATAAAAGTTTATAAAAGGACAACGTGAAACACATATTAAAGGGAGGTAAACAACAACACCACAAATCAGGAACTTTCTATTATACTAAAAATCTATATTAAGGGGGTGAAGATTTTTTAAATTTGATTACCCTACATGCTTGACAAATATGATCCTGTGTACAACTTATAAAATTACATTTTATGCAAAGGGTTAGAAAGGTAGACATGCAATTTTAACA
This sequence comes from Katharina tunicata, assembly GCA_032466195.1. NCBI lineage: Eukaryota > Metazoa > Mollusca > Polyplacophora > Chitonida > Mopaliidae > Katharina > Katharina tunicata. Next base: position 9,878 of record JAVFBZ010140775.1, read on the forward strand.
TTTTTATAACGTTTACACTTTTAATAACCAGAAAATGTAAGTTTTAGTTCCAAATTCACACTTAAACATTCAATAAATTACTTAAAGTTTGTGCCCTTAGGGGTCGAATTTGTTGAGGATTTAGGGTAGTGTAAAATGTTGTACTCAAGAGCATTTCACTCAGATTATAATTTTTTTTACCGGTGTATGGGGGAAATGCTAAAAAGAAAGTTATCAGAAAACAGCATGGAAAGATAGACAATACTAAAGGGCTTGAAAAAAGAAATGAAAAAGATAGACAAAAAAAAACCCATATGAATTGGTTGGGGTGTTCGCATGGGGAGTTTGCATGGTCTATTAAAAGCCAAACTTAGTTGTGATTCCAGCCATTCCAAGTAATTCAGCATAGGAGGAAGTCTTTTTAAATATTTTTAGTGCTAGACAATGTCTATATTTGGGCACTTTTTATTTTTTTAATTTAAAACTTATCAATTTGAAATATAGGTGGATTCTTACAGTCTCTGGTCAAAGCAATAATTTACACGATCGTTCCATGGTCATTTTAATGTTAGTGTTACAGGACACTTTAATTCTCCACAAATTTTACATCATTTTGACTGACAAATTCTACAAGTTCAGTAAATTTCCCTACTCTTCTTTTCATCCACATGAAATCATAAAGCAACAAACATCAGTAATTTTCTCAAAACTCAACATATTCAAGAACTCTCTGAAGGGAGGTAATCAGAGCATAAATATCATTCTTATCTTATTGAGTTGTCTCCCATGATTCTAACTACATGCTTCATTGAATTATGACATTAGATGAAGATAACCCTGCATTACCTAGTTTTATGTCTTTAATTAAATGTAGGGATTAACACACTTTTGCAGCCGAACTCACTGCACCCAGGACAAGCTACTTCAATTCTTTGAACTAATAAATAAATAAAGAAAAATACTTTCCTAAAAAAGCAAAAAATAACTTCAACTTGTTATTATATTCACACAAACAATAACATTTTTACTGACCTTATGTCTATGATGATGACCATGGTGATGTGACCTGTAACCATGGTGATGGTGGTGTCCATGTTGATACACTCGGTGATGTGCTGCTTTATGCTTTTTAGAACTTCCAATTTGACGCGCCATATTGAACCACAAGTTTCTTAACACAAACGATGAAAGCTAAGAAGGAATCTATTTAAGTTAATTTCTTCAACTCCAAATCTTTCCACTAATTAAAAACGCAACAGTATGGACCACAAGCTATCGGTATTACTTTTCCGCGTTAAAAATAAAATATTCTTTTCGATATTCAGTCTTCTCATAATCCAAAAGGCAACATGTGGCTGAGAAAATGTTAAGTTCCAAATGTTCAAAATCAAAATCCAGATAACAAAGTTTTAAAACTTCAACAGAAGATCACAGGAATTGAAGCATTGAAATTTATCCACTTGAAAAAACACTTTTCCTCAGCATTGGAATTGAACTATGGAATTAAAAATCACAATATTAAAAATTCAGACACAAGCATTTTAAACCTATTCAAATCTGAAAACTATCCACGTTTCTTATCATTAGCTCATTGCTAAAAAAAAGTCCCGAATAAACAATTCCCATCCAATAGCAAGAAAAGCTGTGTTCAAACATGCATCAACAACAACTGTAGGATTCAATTTTCACCCGAAACAAAAGTAGTCCAACATTTTTTTTTTTTAATATGACATGTTCTGAACAACAATATGGCTTGTTTTGAAGGTTGGATCAAAAGTTGACAAAACAACGCTTGGATTTATGACAAAACATATCAAAATGTACATTTATCTTGGATTGTTGTCAAAATTGAAGCCTTGGCAGTTGAGCAGACTGTTGAGTTAGGACCTATTATAATAGATGAAACATCTGCCCCAGCAAAAATTTGTATGCCAAACACACTGACCAAAAACACTTGAATGTTTTATTGGGGTTTCACCCTGTATTTGAGGTTATTTCACTCATATCAAGGTGTGCCGGTCCAATAGGAAAAGAAAAGCCCAGTAAATGGACCCTACCAACACATAAGACACCACAGGGCATTTACAAAGATAAAAACAGGACACCAAACGAAATGAGCTTCCTGAAGCCTCTTCCATTAAGCTCAATGAGCACCAGCTCTCCCCAACCACCTGCTACAAGAACATGTTAAGGAGACCATTTAAAATTACAACACAATTTAAATATTCTGAGACTCCACAAACACCAACTGTGCTTCAACTTGAAGGCTTAACAATTTAAAACACCACTATGTCCTTAGCCACTACCGATTCTAAAATGTGCCAACCAATCATATTATGATCCTGTCAGCAAACTGAGTAAACGTCTTTCACAAAATTGGAATTTTTTCAACAAAGTGACTTAACAGAACAATCTAAAACTGAAATGTGTCAACAACCACTCCCAATAAGAAAACGATTCCCAAACGTGTCAACAACCACAGCAACTTATTAGCTCATCCTCTAGAAAATCCAATCTGTGAACTTACACATATGAAACTCAAACAAAATCCTTCAAAACTCCAGCATTTCTGAAAAAAGTGACTAGTCAGAAATGAAATAGCAGCTCAACTTAAAGACACTTTAAAAATCCGATATGAAAAAAAATTTCTTCCACAACGACCAAATAGTTGTAAAATATTAGAAATCGTCAACAACAGTCTAAAAGTCTTGTATCCACAGTCACAAACACTTTAAAACTCCAGCATTTCTGCAACATCTGAGGACTAAGAAATGAACATCAGCTCAACTTAAAGACAATTAAAAAAAATCCAATATACCGCAAAAACTCTAATTTCTTCCACAACGACTAACTCCTTGTCAAATATTACAAAATGGTCAAGAACAGTCCAAAAGTCAATGTAACCACCTTCACAGAAGTTTCTGAAATGTGTTGATTCTAAAATGTGTCAACGGCCACAGCGTATCCCATCCGCGAAGTAAAACAAACTCTGATGAGTACATTGTAATAGGAGTCTGGCTGGGGAAGGGTGGGGGTAACCCGATACCTCTGGGGGTCACAGCATATCATTTAGCCTGATAAACTAGAGGTGTGGCAATGGCCTGCCAATGTAAAAAGAGACCTTTCCTTTCTGGATAAACCAGCATTGGAATTTTGTCCTCTGGGAGATGACATTAAAAATCTAAATGGGAGAAAATTTCCACAGAATTCTTACATTTGTCCATGTACGAAAGAGACATGTGTTTTGTTTTCTGGAGTACATCATATGAATCCAAATAAACTGAAGAAAAATGTATACAGAATTCTTATAATGTACATTTTGTGAAAGACGCCAATTTTTTCTGGATTAAATAGCATTGGAATTTTGTCCTCTGGGAGATGACAATATGGATCTAAATAAACTATCTAAGTTTACTGCAGATCTTTTTTTACATTCTTAATCTTTGTTCAGACTGGTTTCCTGGATAAACCAAAATTGCGAGTTTGTTGATTGATTGATTGATTGATTGATTGATTGAGTGATTGATTTATCAGTGTTTGATGTCATGCTCAAAGGTGAGGTCCATGTTTTCCAAAAGTAGTCAGCAACTATTATTTACTCCCAACAATCAAAAACCATTTTAAAAATACTTTTGTTTTTTTCTGGATAAATAAGAGCTTAAAGCAGCGTTTCCATTTATGCAGATGCGGATGCGGATACAGAAAAAATCGCGCTAACTGTTAATGTAGAGAGGGTTTCCATTTGTCCGGATGCGGATGCGGACACGGATTTACATGCGTGAACAGATTTTGCTAAAAATACAAGCAAAAGGCAAATAAGGCTAGTCAAAATGTTAATTTTGCCATTAATAGAAAATATCTATATCATAACATAATGACCGATAATGCTCAGTCACAAATTTTAAATCTGGAAGACATTCATGAACATAAAAATGGGTTTAGGCTAGCTTGGGTAAAACAAAAATAGGGGTGACTCTAGACAGACCAGTGTCAGGTTTCACCTCATTAAAACTCAGAACACTCCCTGCTTAATAAGGCCCAGGGCGATAAGGAATTAAAGCAACATCTTATGCTGGGCAGATATCTCCATTTATAGCCCAGTTCCCACTTCTGACACCAAAAATCTTAACGACTTCATTAAAGTTATTTTAATTCCAGACAAGAATCGAAACAAAATACTCTGAGCAAGAGATCAACCACAAATATGTTGGTTAGTTTAGATATAACTGTGAGTAATAGCATTGTTCCGACTGACGAATTTCATACAGTAGAGCAGAGTTACTTGTAGTTCTTGACAATGGTTTAACAAATAAACCCAAATACTGGATCCCCTTGCATCCATGTGTATCTATTGTTCATGTTGAAGATGTTACTTAACTATACTTTCTCGTTGTATGTTTGATTTCGGACTTAATTGCACACTGGCAAGGTTGAAAAGAAAAAAACAGACATTTGTTGTTAGTCACATTTGATTGGCAACTAATATGAAGTGAATGGTCTTCCACTTTACATTTCTTACTACACATACATTGATCAAGGAATCACCTTTGAATTTAACTGCAAAGCTCGTACAGTAGTTCTACAAATTAAACCTAGATTTCTGACCCTGCTTGAATGTCAAACTTATTTATCGAATTAACTGACTTCCAGCCCTAAAAGATTCTAATAATGGCATGGCAAAAAAAACTAAAAATTCTTACTTTTCTAAAAACTATATTCATTACCTTGGAGTTGGTCTCTTGTCTGTAGGATGTCCCCATTCTATTCCTGACTCTCATAAGTCTCTAAGTCTCTCAAAATGTGTTACACTGTACACATGCAATTCCACAGAAGTAAGATAAATCCCTTGAAATTTCAAGGAAGAACTCTTTTGCCAGCCGATAATAAGAAGTTCTGAGAAAAAATTCTTAGGTTAACTACATTAGAATGCATCAATTTATTCCTGTGCTGTCATGTCAAAGGTCACCTGCATATAATGTCAAAAGTCAACTGCATATAATGTCAAAGGTCAACTGTCAAGATGTCAAGCCTTGCTACAAGGACCACAGCAAGATGAAAATCTGACTACAAATCAGCCCTTATCAAGCTTGGGTAAAATGCTACAGGTAAGAAGGTGTTGTGTGGATATAAGAACCTAAAAGCTAACAACAAACAAATCAACACATGTCTTAAATATACAGGTGTGGTGTGTAGATGGAAGAACCAGGATAGTATTCATGGGGCACCTGTTAATCTTGAATTGTGATTGGATAATAGTAATCAGAAAAACAAACCGTGAGATGGGCTCAAGAGAAGAAACCATATAAGAAAATTCTATAAGTTTGAAGATTAAGGTATTTGATGTTTGCATTTAACAGCAAAGAGAGCACTCATTTGTTGATGAACACCTTCATTAGAGAAGAAGAAAGGAAAACATTCACACATCTTCTGGAGGCTGTTAAAATGAATTTAAAATCACAACATCAAACAACAAACTAAGTGAAGCATCTTACTAAAGTGTGAAGTTAAAGGTATTTGATGTTTGGATTTAACAAAACACAGCCATCCAACAGCTTAATAATCTAGTAAATTGATTAGACTAAAAACAAACATTCACACATTTTAAGGCTATGAAAGGAATTAAAAACCAACAAATGAGGCAAACCCACCTCCAAAAGTGTGAAATTGAATGTATTTGGAGTTAAGATTTTATCAGATAGAGAACATACAATGGTTGCTAAACTGGTACATTGATTATCCAATAGACAATAAACAAACATTCACACAAATCTAAAGGCTGTGAAATGATTTAACAATCACACAACTGTTAACAAACAAAATAGCTTATAAAAGGTATTTGGACTAGATTTCAGAGCAAAGAGACCATACATCGATTGTTACATGTAATAAGAGTACAACCATTAGATAAAAACAAACGTTCACACAGCTTTACACTGTGTAACCAATGAGCTCTTAGACACACTGGTCAAGGAAAGATTATAATCTGTGTAATATCTATGAAGTGCTCTTGTGATTGGATAATGAACAAGGGTGTAACAATATATTGAACTACGGAACTATCTGAATTATCGCAACAGTTGCAGCAACAAGCATCCGGTAATAATATATTGTATAGTACCAATTTACCAACTATTGATAATTAACCTGTTTCCTTAAATAAATCATACATGTACCATACTTTTGGCATAATCTTGTTTTCTTCCATACATTCCATTGGAACATTCAAAGACTATGTATAACCTACACAAAGTTAGAAAATGCTATAAATAAACTGTGCTTCAGGATTATTGAAACTAACTGACATAATAATGGGTCAATAGCCTCTTAAATTAAGGCATATTTAAAAGGTTCAAAATATTTATTGTGCTTGATTTTGCCAAAATCCTAACCACCATGGCTAGAAAAAGTGGGGAATACGGGAATGTCATTGCCGGGAAACTTATGTATCTCGCGGGAAATTTT